>JAZGTK010000842.1:0-50584 GCA_036877625.1 Ambastaia sidthimunki
CTGCTAACGCAATGCTCTACCATTTAAGCTACAGTTCTGTCTAACATAGTGTCAAACTATTCGCAATTCTTAATTCGCAATTCATTCTCTGTGAACATTCTTAATGTTAATATAAGGGGCATGTTAGGGGCATGTTTTAAAACGTTATAGAATTAAAACGTTTGAATAACCAAGCAGTAATGTTAATGCAATGTGAAAAAAAAATGGACGTTTGAAATGTTCATGGTACATTAACAATAAAAGGTTGTCATTTTTGTTACTTCATTGAAATGTTAGGAAAACGTTCCTACAACCTAAACTTGTTAGCGGGGAGGCCTCATAGCGGGTCGCTAATTGATGCTGAAGACGGATTCTTCACCCCTGCACGACACCACGGGTGCTTCCTCAGCATATGTGCCCCAAATAACTAAAATATGCTACCTGTAAAAGCTCCATTAATCCTTCTTCTCAATGGGAAGAAAGATCTACAGAAGTTCTCCATCTTGCGCCGGCGTGACAGCGTTCAAAGAGCTCTCACCACGCGTCTCAGCTGAGGCCTTATGCCGCTAAACTTGTCATTTTGACAGTTTCATCACCGCAGAACCGGAAACGTGTTGCTTACTTTCAGCCGACATGGGTCGGGAGTTAACATTAACATTTAGCGTCTTATATGAAGATGCTAAAAACACCTGTAATTAATAAGACAAGATCAAGGTAATGGTGCAGAATGATGCTCTATTTGCACTATTAAAGGAGTAATTCACCTTATTAAAATTCATTGTTAAAATTCACCTTATTAAAATTCATTGTCATTATTTTATCGTTGTCATATTAGCCCTGTTGTTGTGGGTTTGATTAAGAGAACACACACACTTATAGAATGTTTAGCTTGATTTCACTGTCACTTTTTAAAGTCACTTTAAATAGAAGTATCTGCCGAATACATAAATGTAAATGTAATGTTCTATGACAAAACCAACAAGTATTTGTGTATAGTGTAGAATACACAAATACATAATGATTTTATTTCATTTTTGGGTGAACTTTTCCTTTAATAATGTCGAAGATGGAGTGCGTGAGATGTAAGGGTCCTGCAGTTATAGATCTGCACAGCTATATAAAACAGTCGGCACTCTGAAAATATTGCACTTCAGTTACCTTAACAGCTTTTAGCCCTGAGCTCTCCTGAAAAGAAAGCACAGTTATTACACCTACTGCAATGACTGTAAGACACACTGATAAATGCTCCTCTCGCTGCTGTCTGGACGGATGGAATGAGGAGGAAAGAACAGAGAACGCTAGCAGGAAGAAAACAAGCGAGGTTGTCCTCCGAGGCATCTGTTCCTTCATTAGTCATGCACTGGGCGAGGAAGTCACGGACCAATCAGGTGGGACGTGAACTCGCACCCTGCTAGTGTTTAGGGTCTGATCTCATTAACCCGAGCGGACACAGATCACCTGTTCGTGTGTTGGTCATTAACCTTCAGCAGACGCTGACTGCACCTGCGTTCATCCCATTTCATTGTTTCATAATTTTTCTCTGCGAAAACTCTTCATTTTTCTCCAGTATAAAGAATTTTTATAAGGTGTTCTTGTGGCTTTATTGGTGGAGCGTTGTGTTAGCAACACCAAAGGTTGTGGGTTTGATTCACAGGAAACAAATACAGATAAAAATGTATGGCTTAAAATGTACTGTAAGTCACTTTAAATAAAAGCATCTGCCAAATGCAAAAAAATGTAAAAATCAAGAATATAAAAATGCTGCAGAAATGCTTCTTTTATAAAACATAGCAAAACAATGCTAAATTCAATCAAAAACAAATTAATATTTGTCAATGGAGTGAGAAAAAACAACATGACAAATGTTTATGGATCATCTGTAAAGCTGCTCAGATGTTTCTTCTCAAACTCCCTATGAGAAATACAAATAAAAACATGCAATTAACATACAGAACGAGAATGAAGCTGTGAAATGAATGTGGACAGCAGAGCTCAGATCTTTTACTCTTGGAAAGTATGAGTTCACATAGATACAAAAGACACACTGTCATGTTTTTTCCCTTAAGAACATTAGTCTCTATTTGCACAACATTTAACTGATGTACAGGAGAAACAATTGAGATATTTCAGAGATTTTTTTTTATCATCCCTAGAGATCCTGCAAGCCCCTGTGTGTGAGATGAATGACTTCAGCTCTGTTGTCTCTGTGTAGTTTCAACCAGTGAAGATGTGGCTGAAAAAAATGAAGATGCTACAAAAAAGGCTTTACAGTGATGATCAATCTCGACAAAGAATCTTTTGAGAAACAGAAAGGTTCTACAGATATTAAAGGTTCTTTATGGAACCATACAGGCAAAAATGGTTCTTCTATGGCATTGTTTAGAAGCTTTATTTTTAAGAGTGTTCAGTCAGACACACAAAGTGAGGTCTGGAGTCGTGGGGGAGAAAATTACATCTGAAAGTGCCTTTAACTGTCGTAACCTAATGGGAAAAATAGACCAAGATTAGTTTGTGATTTGGCCCGGTACAGCTGTAATACAGGCGTTATATTCAGACTTATTTGATGCTTTGAAGAAGGTGGAGCCCCTGAAAGTGAATAAATGGCAGTGATTTTTCTCTGCTCTGAATACTTGATGCTTTCGCTCAGGGGAAGAGGAGATATGAGCCCTCTTTCATACAAATGTGAACGCTCCTCTTAACGTCTGTCTCGGTCAGAGCAGCATGTTAGCAGTTACCTTCTCTGCATCTCTCAATCGCCCATTATCACAATGTGCAGAGATGATTGTGCCGGTAATTTTCATGGGTGCAGATTTCCATTGTGTGTAGCAATTATTCCCAGCAGCCCTGACATTACAGCCCAAATCCTTTTCAAACCGTACGAACTGGGAGGAGCCTGAAGATTTTTCCTCTGAGTGAAAAGGCAGTTCATAAGGAATAATCTGGGCTTGTTGAATTCATAATGGCAGTAATTCTGAATCATAAAGCTGTAATTGATTTTGATGCTTCTTGTCTTTTGGATTAGGGTCATTATCTTGCTGCTCCCGTGACTCTCGCATGAGTTAAATGTTCTAGCGCAATTATGTAGAAATGAACCTTTGATACTTTCTGAAATCTCAGATGAAAGCAGACTATCTTATTTCAACATTATTCAACATTAAGATGGAGAAGTTTCTTCCTACAACTGCAAGGCTGTTTGTTGTAGGTGGTTGTCAGGATGTTGCCGTGCTATGCTGCTAGAACAATAGCACTGGTGGTGCTTGTCTAAGAAAACACCATTAGTATAATAAAAGATTATAGAATTAACAAGATACCGCACTTCTGTTACTGTAAATGGAGGAAACTGCAACATTCAATATGGCAGCTCTAGTGAATGAAGTCCTGCCTACTAGTAGAAAAACTTTTTATAAATGTACTATTATTGTGTAGCACAATTTGAGCTTAAGAGACAGAATTAATGATCCAGTTGATGGCAGGTTTAATAGTTGGTGTGAAATATATGAATGTGTCACAAAGATGGCTGTCATGTGGAGATTTCCTTAAAGGAACTTTGGTATAATCAAGTTTCAAGTATGGCACAGAATAAGATTCTGTTACAGTGTTTGTACTGATTACATACAGTATAGATGCTTTAGAAACTGGTTTGCTTTCATTTTGTGTTTATATTGATCAAATAGCTTCTGAATTTATTTATGAGTGTGTCTTTTCATACACAGAACCCAGCTGCAGAGCAAAGGTCATTTCAATATCCGCCGACCAAACCAGTGTCTGCAGTGTCTCCATTCGCTTGCCAGAGACGGACGACATCGGATAACCATAATAAGATTTTTACCGTAAGTACACGCACACACGCACACACACACACACAAACCTTAGAAGTTATATTTGTAAGCATTACACTAAATGATTTACTATACTGTACCTCTAGCCCTGAACTGACCTCTCACACAAACCTGTTACATTACACGTGACATTATTAAACTGCTTTAAATGTCCTCACAAGTATGTTTTTGTGAGGACATTTAAAAAAGAATAATGTGCACACACACACACACACATGTGCACTAACCTCACTCTGACATCTTAACACTCAATGATTGTGGTTTCAGACCACAGAGAAAATTATTTTAAAACCTGATGGCCCAATGTTCCTGTGTTATTTTAATCTCTGCCCCACTTGTGTTCAGTATGGACAGAACAGAAGGAGGGCAAGCCACACACACACACACACTCAGATGGATAGATTTAGTTTCAACTGTCCCCATTAATGCACAAGTTAGTTTAACAATTTGAGCACAGTGCATTTTTGTCTGTGCTTTTGCTGAAACCCTGAACAGTCAAAACACGTTTCAAACCCAAACACAAGTAACACACACTCCAGTGTGCATAAATACAGACAGATATGTGTAGTTTTACCAGAAGAGGAAACTCAGGTGAGATTCTACTCTATTCTATCTCTTCAGATTTGTGTTTGAGAGATTAGCAGTTTTGTGTTAGCTGTAAAGCAAAGCGCCCCCTTCATGTCTTGTGTTGAGTATTTAATCAATAGCTGAACATTCACCCAACAGTTTCACCTTGAGCTCCTCAGAGTAAAATTACAAGCAAACCTTGAGACGCTGCCAAAATGCTAAACTTTCTGTGTTGCTGTGAAACGCTGCGTTTACTGCCAAACTTAGACTGACAAACGTTTGAGAGCCTTTGAATTCATGAGGCATCATTCATATTTCTGGTGATTAAAACATCTGATGTGATTCTTTAAACATTAATCACTAGAGAAACTGTCTGAAAATATGCTTTGTTTTGCATGTGACAGTGACATTTTGTGATCAGCAGAATTAATAAATTGGCTACGATGAAAGAGAAAAATAGCCAAAACTGACATGGTGAGTTAAACTGTAACTGAGTTCTGATTAAAATCTCTTTTGTTTCTCACAGGCAAAGGTCATATTTTAATATTTTAATGGAAAATCCTGAATTTTTTTTGTTTAATTGCCAGGAAAGATAAAAGCACCTGCAAAGCAAATACAATATAGAGGACAGCAGAACTAAAGTAACCTTACCTCACTTCTGTGTGTGTGTGTGCGTGTGTGAGTGTGCGTGCGTGTGTGCGTGTGTGCGTGCGTGTGTGTGTGTGTGAGAGAGAAAAACCTGTAACCTCATTGGTTAATACATAATTTCACATCATCTCGAGCTGATCTTCCACTTCATCCAGCTGGATACAGCAGTCAAGTAGAAACACCTGCTGGCAATTAAAGATGGACGACAGTCTTATCTCTTAATAATGGAATATATCACAGAAATGAGTCCTGCAAGCTCTAATCTGCTGTCTTCCTCTTTCTCTCCACCCTATCCATCATATTTACTCTCTTCATGCCTCCAGTCTTCATCATTACACCACCACATCCGTCAAAATATTGACACACGTCAGCCGTGATTGGCAGCCGGCACAGACACAAGTGTGTGTTTGCAACACTGGCTGCTTTAATGTGTGCGGATCAAAGCAGTGCAAATACACTTTAATGCGTGTGCAAATACCTTGTAAAGTCACCATGTGTAAGTTGCGACGGTCTTTTTTTCATATGTAAAGCGTAAAATAACTTCTGTATCAAAATGACGTAGGACGAGAGCAATCTCAGAGGAATATTTTATTTCTCAAAGGTTGCTCTTTTATAGCTCATGAGAACTAATGGAGATCACAGTTGTGTTTCATTTAAGTATCAATTTTGTATCAGATGTTTCTCCTAAAATGGGATAAATGAGACAATTGTTAAAATACATTAAAGAGAATAAAGCTGTAAAATTAATGGAAATTGTAGCTAATCTGTGTTTGGGCAAATTTGTTGAGTTTTCAATAATTGTGAACTTTTGATTGAAGATTTGGCAAATCTGAACTCAGTTTAAGACATTGTTGAGATCTCTTCTGAAACGCTAATGGAGACATTTGTGAGATTTGTGAGATTTCTGGATCTTTCTTCAGGAGAAATATCTCAGACACAGGAGACAAGCATCTCCATTTGCTCTCTGTTTAATTTTAAAGAGATCTCATCTGTGATTTTTGTTTTTCTGTGGGACCATTTATAATAAACACGGCAATATTCCGTAAAAAATAAGAACAGTGCATTTGGATTTTATGGAGACTTTAATGAGCAGGAACATGGTCCTTGTGGATGCTGTTTGCTTTCATCTGCTGGTCTCTGATGGTGCAGCTGGTGGAGGCCTTGTGATGGTCTTTCCTGCCTGGCTGAATTAATCACCATAACAAACCCGTGGGCTGAGCTCTCCAACACCCGGTGCTCCATCACACAGACCTGCGGGTGTGGTGGCTGCACACGGGGCTAGTCATTATATATGTCACTGCATGGATGAAAGAGTGAGACACTTTTTGGCTTGTCATTATGTTTATGGCAGCGCTGCTGTGGTGAGTTTGATGTTCAAGCTGCAATCTGTATCTTTATGGGGTTAAAAATGAACACAAAAATAGTTATTATAGTAAGTATATAACTGATCATTGTTCATCATGATCTCCTTACATTAACCTGAGTCACAGCGGTTAGTTTATAATGATGATTTATAATCTGAGCTGTTGTAGGAACGTTTCCATGTTTTCATTTCACACAAAAACGTTAATGTTATTTTAAAAGTTCTAGGAATGTTTAAAACATCTGTTTTTTTAATGTTATATTAATGTTATTGCTTAGTGGAACATTTTTTTAAAAATGAATAAAAAATGCAACTAACAACTTAAAAATAACATTTTTGATAATGCATAAAAATAATTATCTACTAACAGTACTGCAGAAACTTTGAGAACTTGGAGAGAACTTGGAGAGAACTTTTAGAGAACGTTTGCCCGAGAACATTCCCTGTTAGCTGGGTTACCCTTAGATAATCAAGCATCCAGACTTTTGACTATATGCATAAATGTCTAGTCTGCATAAATATCTAATGTCAGTCATGGTAGATCCGCCACAAAACTTTTCCAATAATTTCACCCGATGTCAGTCTGTGACGAGCTCTACAGAAACAGTAGCAGAAATGCATCTAGACTTCTGTTCATCCAGTCGTATTAATTCCCAGACAAATTTCAGAAAACAGAAGATGATGCTCCTCAGTTTTTGGACAGACTGTGGGCAGGTGGTTTGAGGCTGAGACTCATCTTCAGATAAAGCAGAATATGAGTTTCCCTTTCAGTTGGTATTGATTTTTTGAGGTGAAAAATGAAGACTTTTGGGTTGCAAATGTTTGTAGACTGAACAAATTGGCTTCACCAAACAAATATTGAACACATAACATATTATTGCAAAAACTTTCATGGTTGTCACCCATTCATCATGTACTCAATACTAATATAATAATGCAGTATTACAGTACAGAGCCCTGCAGAATGTGAAAAGTCTTTATTACCGCTTGGTGCAGATTGAATTCTTGGTAAGTGTCCATCAGACAGGAGATCTCCAGTTTCCTTTGACACAGCAGGAGCTCAGACACACACACACACAGACACACACACACACACAGACACACACACACACTCTCGTGGACAGCAGGACTCGACCCCTGACCCCTGTCGTTACCAGCCGACTGCACTCATTAACTGATTCTGTGAGATTATCTGTGTGTGTTTCTGAGTGCTGTCGAGGGTGCTGTGTGTCTGTGATTGTGTGTGATTGTGTGTGTGTTATCGAGGGTGTGTGTGATACTTGAACATGTTTTAAAATGTCTGTGTGTGTGTGTGTGGGTGTTTGGCACTGGGTGATTTAATGTCATTATGCTTTACTGAGAGCTTTAAAAAGATGAAACATGAATAATGAAAAGGTAGAAGTACATTCTTATGTTGTTTCTCATACGGTTGTTCATCCTTTTCTTAAAGCTGCAATCTGTAACTAAAAACTAAAGACTCACCTCACCTTACTCCATTTTGCAATGGTAAGTTTATGATAATGATTTATAATTTGAGCTGTCAGGTCCAATTTCCTGGGAATGTCTGTCTGTAAACAGTGTGTGTGGGTGCGGCGTGTTGCTTGTTCTCACGGCAGTTGTTTAGAATTTAAACTTTCTTCATAAATAAACTCAGAAAGCAACTTCCAATGTAATGTTTGAACAGAGGTGGCGATAGAGAGGCAAACATGGTGGATTGTGGCTTTAATGTGTTGGGGATCATGAACGTGTTCTGACATAAGTGAAGTGTTTGTGAACGTGAGGAATGATGGTTGCTCTCCCACGATCACCTCAGACTCGCATGTCGCTGTGAGGTCATGAAAAGATGGCGTGGCACATAAACGAGTGCGAGAGAGGGATACAGATTGTGTGCATGTGCCAGTGTGTTTTTCYRTCGCTGYGTGACCGCCGCCGCGGGTCAATGGACAGGAAGTGCGAGCGCATATCTGACTGAGTGTAAACATATCTGTTACTCTCCAGCTGTTCTGTCTTTGATTTGACCTCTTTCTCTGTTTCTCTCGCATCATCTCTGACTGTCTCCTCATCTCGTTCCTCACGTCTCTGTGCCTCAGGACCCACTGGAGGTTGTGGCTGAGAACTTTGAGTTTGGTGGGAATCAGGGCCCGTGTCTGGCGTTCCGCAGGGCTGCTTCAGTGCTGAAGAGTCTCCCAGCTGCGCTGAGACGCCTGGAGGACATGCAGCATCTGCCCTGCCTGGGAGAACACAGTCAAGCCATCATAGAGGTGTAGTATGAGCCTGAGGGGAGACCGAGACCCCTGTCAACCTGTCCGTTCTCTCTCTCTCTATCTCTCTCTCTCTCGCTCCCTCACCAGACAGCACGTTCTAGGCCACATCAGTAGTCAGCTGTCTGTGTCTACTGCAGAATGAAGACAGGGTCATCTGAGCAAGACTTCTGCCGCATGAGCTCCTTCACATTCATGAATAGAAAACATTATTATTTTAATGATTTTTAAAAGAAGGAAATGAAATATTTCATTAGAAAAATCATTTTAATTCATTTTATATTTTGGCCTAATGGTTAGAGTCAGACTTGTAACCCAAAGGTCCCAGGTTCAACTCCCAATGCCAGAAGAAAATGACTGAGGTGCCCTTGAGCAAGACACCTTTCCCTCAGTGTGCTGCAGTGAAAGCTGCTCACCGCTCAGGTGTGTGTGTGTGTGTGTGTGTGTGTGTTCACTGGATGGGTTCAATTCAGAGATTTTATGCATGGGTTACATTACCTGACAAATGTCACTACACCTGCCAAGAGCATGAAAGATTGTTTTTACTATTAAGACTATGAAGATATTTCAACCCTGAAAAGTGAAAGGTTTGGATATTTTATGGTAATGAGTGTGTGTGTGTGAGTATTTTGGGGTGGGGCCTTAATTGTCTCTTTTCTCATGTGCAAAAAAACATTTATTTACTTTTTGAGTACTTGTGTTCATGTTTTAATGAGATTAACTCATGATCTGTTCAAGCTGATCTCCAGCATCTGAAAACAGAAACACACAAACAATGTGACAGTAACTAGTCCAGCATGCTAGCGCAGCTTTATTTAAAGTTCAGAGGTGTCAGTTCAGTTCAGACTGTGACTGTCACTTAATATTTCAACTGTGTGTGAATGTGACCATATGCAGCACTGAGAACAGTCCTGACAGCTGCATTTTACTTCTGTGTGAAAGTGCTCTCTGTGATTGTCAAGCGTTAGTGCAACATAAAGGGCGAGTAAAGCGTTTAGAGAGTGACTGTTATAGATGAGAGTGTTGTGTTGTGTTGTGTTTAACTGCTTCTGGTTGTTTGATAGCAGACATCTGAAGAATAACACACAACTTCATGCCTCTGTTTTATAAAAATCTAGCACAATTAACATTAGTAATGAGTGACAAACACAATAATGTGCTAGTGCTGAAAGACGGCACATACGGTAATGATAAACCAAAACCAAAATCTAGAGACATGACTCAGCGTTTTCTTAACCTCTCTTTTACATTACTGTATTATACGGTATATCTAGATTGGACTGGACAGTAAAGAACATAGATTTTCTCCAGAAATATAAATTGATCTGTTTTTAAATGTCAAGTGAAATATGGAAATTGTTCTGCTGTATGTCTGAGCTCATTAGGAACCTTAGGAGAGAAATACTAGGAGAGAAATATTATTTCAATAGATTTGCATCATCTCATGGGGGTCTGTTTTCAAAAATATCTGGTCATAAATTTCCATATTGCCCTAAAAATGTAAAAAAATATTTTGTTACCAGTTATTGAGTATTGTGGAGTGACCCACTAAATCTAACTGGGCAACATCTTAAGCATCCTTTGGGATTTTTTGCTAATCAGGACCACAACAGGAAGAAGAACATTTTTGAACTTTAGAAAGTTTTTATGAGCTGATATTAATTAAGGGACTTCATAGAATATTTGTTCTTTTAAACATTTGTGAAAGCTTTAGGATTTTAGAAAACCTTTGGCCCCATTTTAAAAACAACTGTAAACGCAAAAATGTTTGTTGACCAGTTTCAGCACCTAAAAACCGACTCGATCCCTTTTACAAACGTTCAGATCTACAAACCTGCACATAAACCTGATTTAAAAACAAAGCGTTTAAGTTCATGTTGACTCCAGGAGCCTCAGATGTGTCTGATAAACAGGTTGTGCCTCAGAGCGAGAGCTACGGGAGATCACACAATGAGCCTTTCATTAAATATATTGAGGTATAATTAAACAGCGATTACACTCACTCACTGTGTTTAATGAACTGTCTGTGTGGAACATCCTCTACTTCCATGTTATTATTTGACAGGAGATCTTTGAGTGTGGACGTTCCTCCAAAGCTGAAGAGATACTGAATGATGAGCGATACCAAACTCTGAAGGTTGGTCAAGTAAATCTTCCTAGTAATCTTTCCCTATCTAGTACTGTGGAATCTAGTAACCAGATAATGTTACTCTTTGTGTGTGTGTTGTTTGTGGGTCAGCTGTTTACCAGTGTCTTTGGTGTTGGACCCAAAACAGCAGAAAAGTGGTTCTACAGGGGACTGAGGACTCTTGAACAGGTTCTGACTGAACCCAGTATCACATTAAACCGAATGCAGACTGCAGGTAACCGAGGAAACCTGTCCCATAATATTTACATACCATATTCACCATTATACAGTGGTACTTCAGAGAAAACCGTTACCACTAAAACATGACATCACCATGGTACATTTTCAAAAAACGTGGTAGTACCATGGTACTCTGATATATACAAATAATTACCATATTCATGAACTGTAATATTTTCATTAAATTCCAACATACTTTAAAGAATGTTATTGTTTTACCATTAAACATGTTCAGATAGATGGATAGATAGATAGATAGATAGATAGATAGATAGATAGATAGATAGATAGATAGATAGATAGATGGATGGATGGATGGATGGATGGATGGATGGATAGAGAAACAGACAGACAAACAGACAAACAGATAGATAGATAGACAGATAGATGTGTGATAGATAGATAAACCATGTATTATTATGGAACTGTTCAAAAACACTGTAATTCTTTTTGGTTAGTGCAGGTAACACAGATGGTTTTGCAGAACAGTGTGATGAAATCATTTTTCCTCAGACGTCTCTGAATTGATTTAAGCCAGTGCTCTCTTTCTACAAGTAAACAAACGTAGGGGAGATGTGATGAATGTTCTTGTCAAAGCACAGCCATCATTTGCTGGTCATTTCTCCTCAGCTGTTGGTCTTCAGCAGTCTGTGGGCGGTTGCGTCTGGTCTGTTGGCTTCCGGCTGCTTCACTAAAGCTCCTCGGCTGCTGAAATGACTCGTTGTTTACCTGTGGTTATCTCCTGAAGATTGTACACGAGGCTCCTCGCAATATAAACACGCTTATGGATAAATCTGCTTCTATATAGAGCGTCACATATTAAAATTCTCTCTGAGTTTGTTGTACATTCACAGCTCATCCGTCAGGCTGGATGAAAGGCCAGACATCTTTCTGTTGTCACCTCTTTTATGAATTATGATGCAACGTTATTGTTACCTTTTATTAAAGCGATTACTTTCGCTCTGACCTTTTCCTGCCGCCCGGGTCTAAATATGGATTTATGATGCAGAGTTCTCTTGTTAATTACTGATTGTTTTGGAAAATCTACTATAAGATGAAAGTTTAATGAGGCAAAGATTGTCACCTAATCGCCGCGTCCTCAAAAGCACTTTTGCGCTATTTTTCAATCGCCAGGCATCGTAATTTTCCGCCGCTTTTGTCGTCATCTTCTTCAGGCGCTCATTTGCAACCTGCTGATATATAAACAACACGCCGGCTTCACACAATTACACAGATTGGCTCTGAGAGTCTTTGGGTGTGGAGCGAGGCCGTGCAGATTGCTCGCTTGTTTGGAAAGGCTTCAGCCGTGCTGAGAGTTTCTTTGAGTCATTTCTCTGGCTGTGTAACGTGTATTTTAACCTTAAAAAGTTACATTTTCTTTAAAGGATGTTTATAAGTGTGTAAGGTACTTTTGTTTTTAAATGTTTTCAGCTGAAGAACAGAAACTCATTATTATAATTGCTGAATTGTTCACCTGTGAACCACTGAACATCTTCAGAATGTGATGATGATGATGATAAAGCTACAGCATGTGCACAATACACTGGAGCTCTGAAATTTATATCACAGTAAAATATAAATCTTTTAACTATAACAAGACATTGATTTTACAGGCATAGTTCACCCAAAAAGGAAAATTCTGTCATTATTTATTTACGCTCATGTTGTTTCGAACCTGTCTGTCTTTTCTCTGTGGGCCTCAAGAGGAGAAGTTTTGTAATAATTTTTCATGCAAGGAAAGTAAATGGCCACAGTGGTAGTTGTTCTGTCTTGTTTACTGAAAAAAGTCATTCGCATTTGAAATAAGGTATATTTATTAAATATATTTTCAACGTTTATTGGCAAATACTTAAAACCAAAAAACTATTTGTAACCATTTATGTTTAAAAATGAACAAAAATCAGTTATTGAGCAAGTAAATAACAGATCAGTGTTCAGAAAGATTTACTTACTTTACCACGATTCGCAACAGTACGTTTATAATAATGATTTATGATTTGAGCTTGATTTGAACTTGAGCTTGATCTGTAAACAGAAAGAGGTTTGATTTCTGTATCACATGTCCAGATTCTGTAGATGCTGCAGAATCTGTATCATGTTCTTACAGATGTTTAGAATTTAAACTTGTCATCCACTTTAAGAAAATAACTCTGCACGTATCTGCAACTATATGTTTCAAACAGAGATGGCGGTAGAGAGGCAAAAGTTACAGAGTGACGATTTAGCATATGCAGATAGAAGTTGTTTGAGAGTGTGGGAGGCTCAGATATCAGCAGATTCATCACACTGACTGATGTAACTGCATGAATGTTAATCCAGTATCACTGTATATACTTCAGTGTCATTATCTTACCGTGTGGTACTTGTGTTAGAACACATGCAGGATCTGATGAACTTTAACAGCCGCTCAAAGCAGTAATTACTGCTCTTCACTCATATTAAACAGCTGAAAATAAGCCCTTGATGGATCTTTTTGTGGTCAGAGCTTCAGTGTGCCAGTAAACATCAGTCACTCGTTCTGTTTAGCTTGCTGATGGATTGATTAATTGTCTTTCTAGGGTTCCTGTTCTATGAAGACATCAGCAGGCCAGTGAGCAAAGCGGAGGCCGCAGCGCTGCAGGTGATGGTGCAGGAAACGGTTCTCAGCGTCAGTCCAGCAGCAAGCGTCTCCATTGCCGGCGGCTTCCGCAGGTAAATGCTCTGTTAAAGGATCTTCAGCTGTGCTTTTATGGGCGGAATATCCCTGAATGAAAATCATGAATCATGGCAGTAACCATGTTTTAAATGGTGGATTGATTACCTATATAACCACAGTTTTACTACAAATAACAGTTAAATTATGGGTGCTGTAACAAAACCATGCGTAATTTGTGGTTGCCATGGCCGTTGTTTTGTGGTTTAATTTGTAGTAAAACAATGGTTAATTTTGGTAAGTTATTAAAAACGTTTTGGCATAAAATTCATAAGGAGGAATAAAAATGGACAATGAGGATGTGTGTGTTTCTGTACCAGCAACAGCAAAATAATGGGTTTAATTCCCCAGCTGACAATTTTCGGTTGTAAGAACGTTTCTCTAACGTTTTCATTAAGTTACAAATGCAGCATCATTTAATGTTATGTCTATTAAAGGATGTAACTGAGATGTTTTACAGATGCAGTTGTTTGTGTTATCCGGTGAGGGATGTGTGCATTGAACGCTATGTGTTGTAGGTTTTGGATGGCGTATATATCTAGAATGTGTGCTGTCTTTAGAGTGAACTGTGCTGTGCCCTACATGTTCTCAGGCTGTCTGTAAGCTGCATTAATACACTTGAAGATTAATGTCACAGAACTGACTGCAGGCCTTCAGACACAATGATTCCCAGAATAAATAGCAGACTGTTGCCTTTTCCACCTTCCACATGTAGAAGTGTTCATGAAAAGCTCTTTTGTCATTGCTTGAGGCTCTGTTGGTCAGATGTGATGAGGAGAGAACGTGACCACAGGGCTGCTTGTCTTAATAACATTCAGCAGTGAGGAAATGTCACACACATTTATAAGCACACAGAACATGAATGAGTCTGTCATACATAACAGGTTGTTTTTCATCCAAAACTGCCAGCTCATAAACCACCTTTCTTTCTCCCTCTCTCTGTCTCTCTCTCTTTCTTTCTTTTTTCTCTGTCTATGTTTCTCTCTTTCTCTTTCGTTCTGTCTGTCTTTCGTTTGTTTTGTTCTCTCTTTTGCTGGCTGGAGTGAAAGTTTCGCTTCAGGTTTATGTCAGTTATTCACTGGTGATCTGTGTCTGAAGGTCAGAGTTCTTCAGCTTGATTCTGTTGTTTTTCTGAGGCTCGCCCTCACTCGCTGCTGCTGATGAGAATTATGGGAAAAGAGGCAGTCAACTGATTTAAAATCACACGTCTGCCTCGACTCAACCTCACCTTAATATGTCACACTTGAAAATCTGATTTATGATGTTTTTCGCTACGTGAGGAAAAGTGTTGATTGTGTGGAGTTATTTTTGACCTGAACCAGTGGAGTTGTTATCACAGGGTGTCTGAAATTGTGTGTGGTTTTGCTTCATCAGACACTGCATAATGAAGTCTCTTTAAAATGATGTGTTTATATTTGTAAAAGATAAAACTGTACCCGTATATCTGGTCATTATCAGAGATCTGTTTTGTTGGGATGTTTCCATTTGCTCTCCGTTTTTATCTCATTGCTCTCTTGGAGAAATAATTGAGATATTAAAGCGATCTCGTGTGATTTTTCTTTCCTGTGGGATGTTCTGTGTAAGTGTGAGTTCACACTGAGTTCACACTAAAGCAGTTCATCTCATCAGTCATGCTTGACTTCAGTTTGGTTTCCATGCACATGTCTGTTTTTAGCTCATTTGCTGTATAAATCCTGATGTGCTGATCAGAGGTGCAGAAGAGAAATCTCTTTGTGAGGTATTATTAGCTCAGGCAGATCTTACCGGAGCAGCTGTCTCAGCTCCTCTGCAACAGATGATAACAGCTGCAGATAAAACACGCTTTTCTTCAGAAGTGACAGTGTTTTAGAGTAACCTGAAGATCACGGCGGGACGTGATTTTGGTGACAGATGTCAGTAGTGTTAATGAGGACGAGTGTCAGATAGGGAATGTTGCCGTGTCTTCACAATTCATATGAACTTCCATATCAGACTTCCCCAGCTGCACACTGTTCTGATCTCACTGCTGTCTCTTATGAAGCTTGTCAGACTGTGTGATATCATCTCAGTGAGATCTTTCATTTATCTGCTCATTTCTTTAATGCATGAACCGTCACACACACTTTACATTTTTCCTTGTAAGCACACACGCATGCTTACAGGAGACTGCTGACAGCTTAGCTCAGGGTTCTGTAAATTCTGTTAATATTAATTTTAATATAATGGTCCAGCTGCAACCTTTAAGACTTTAATATTTCATTACTATTGTATATTTCATTTCATTAGTGTGTAATGCTCTGGTACATGTCATGGTATTACTGCATATTTTTTGTGTTTTATACTCTGTTTATCTTCTTTCTAAAAACCATTTTCATGTAAGCTGAAGGGCATGTCTTGTTTAATATGATACCTGTCATCCATTATGTCTTTGATTAAATGTCCTATAATCTAAGGAAAAGTACCTACTGAAAAAGAAACTGAATTTGCAATAACATCATGTATTCTATATGTTTTATAATTGTCATGTTATCTGTGTTTTGTCTGTCACGTGTAAAGGTTTTGCAACAATGCAACAGTGTGAAAAAACGCAATATAAATGCATTTTGAATTGCATGCATGCACTGGCAGCATCCACTGGTGTCTGATGATATTGTCAGTGGGCTGTATGAAAGGGAAGGACATGTTTAGTTTTGTCGTCTTGCAGCGTTTAGATTTGCTCGTGTTTTAGACGCATCTGTGTGTGTGTGTGAAGTGTTTGCTGTGCAGTCGCAGTCTGACGCAGACGCGTGTGTTATTGAAAGACAGTTGTGTGTGACGCGGCTCTGAAATGTCTTAAGAATTATAAATAGATATCAAAGCGTTTCAGAAAATAAAGGCGTATAAATAAGCTGTTTCTGTTCTTCACAAACTTCCAGCATGGCATGTTGCTCCCAGTATTCATCATGAGCAGATATGTGACATTGATTGAAGATGTAATTGAGGCTGAATGTTGAGTTCAGCAACTTTCTGTGTGTTGAGCGATGAGTCTCGGGCGCTCAACAAAGTTCTTCACCGCGTTTCTGCAGATCTCTCGCTTGACTAACGTGTCGGAGCATCAGTGTAACAGGATTAAACAGACTGAAGGCATCATGTTTACTTCCAAACCGTCTGCTAAAACTTTCCAGCTCAAAATGCAAATCTGCTGCATTTGAGCTCTGGAGGTCTCACACTTCAGCTGTGACAGTTTTAATAATTAGTGGATTTATCTGTTTGTGCAGTAAGAAGGTTTTTGCATTAGTTATAGAGTGACAGACTTCACACAGAAGTAGAAGAGTAGAACAGAGAAGTTCTTTAATGAAGAGCTCAACCTCAGAAGTGTGTTGATTAACTTCAGGTGCTGCAACAGCTTTAATTATAAAACAGTCATTTGTGCTTTTGCTAGTTTGTGTGTTTTTTTGTAAGTAATACAGAAGAGATATCAAGAAGTGTTTAGACACTTCAACACAACTATACATCGGATTGTCTGATTGCTGTTGCATTAGATAATAAAATATAAAGACAGGTGCTGTTTAGTTTAAAACAGAACAAGCGCATAAAGATGTTTTATAAGTGTAAAGGATAAACAACAGATGTGTTGAGTATTTTATTTGACAAACATTGGAAGATCAGCCTAAAAATACGCTGCTCTTCACCTGCGTGCCCTCCGGTGAGAACATGAAGACCTTCATACAACCACCAACAGTCTCGGGAAAGAAAATCCTTCCATATTTCTGGAGTTATGTGTGAGTCTCTTGTGTTTTTGATAAGGCCATTAATCAGCTGTTCCTCTGTCATTCTGTGCAGCTGAGACGCTCATGAAATTGATGAGAGCAGCTAATGTCATCATTTATCATCTCTGAGTGACTGCGGCTGATTGGCTGAACGTACAAATGGTCATCCCAGTAAAAATGGTTACCTAACGTTTCCACTAAGTAACAAAAAAGTTAAGGTTAGTTTTTTTTAGATGTTGCATTAACGTTATTGTTTGGTTGTATTTCAGACATTTTTAATTCTGTGATTTTTTTATAAAATATTACATTAACTATGTTTTTAATATAATGTTTAAAAAAGTTGTACAAACATTACTGCAAGAACATTTTCTGATACCTTTGAGAGAACTTTTAGAGAACATTAGCCAATGTCCTGAGAACGACATGGGAACAATAGCCAACGTTAGTCTGCGTTCTGGGAACGTTCCCCGTTAGCTGGGGTTGAGTCTTTAAACGTTCTGATAACAGCAGTCATGCTATGCTAGCTGCTTTACTGTAACGTAACCGAAACTTTGTCTGAAATTAGCCTCTAGAATAGCTGTTTGAATAAGCTCACTTCTATTTGAGCTGAGGTGAATTCATGCTGATGGTTTTTCCTCCCTCAGCTGCTGTCGGTACAAACTCTCACCGTGCGCATTCGGCTAAAAATTGCCAGCGCAGCGAAACGCTCGAGAAGCTTCTCAATACGGTCGTTCCTCTCTCGGCTAAAGAAAGATGTGCTTAAAGCAGCGATACGTTTCCGCACAGCTCATTAGAAACGAGAAAGAAGCGCTGACAGCTGAAGTGTGAGACGCCTCTCTGATCAATTAACCAGTAAAATATGACTTTATATCCGTGACTGTGGAGGTATTTAAGCCGAGAGCGGAGATTAACAGAGATCTGACTCTGGGACTTAACCAGGTGTGATGGGACACGTTTCAAAAACACACACAATTTGTTCATCAAACGTGGAACTACTGCACAACGAGAAACAATAGCAGCCAATCAGGATGCTCGTTGCTGTGTGGTTGCTAAGTGAAATATTTAAAAGTGAACATTTATCTTGGTGCTGACCACACACATAAAATCTTGTTGCTATGTGGTTGCTAGGGTGTTGCTAGGTGGATGCTTACTGTGTTATAAAAGCACATCATAGAGTCTCTATAATGTTCTGTCTTAATCAGCTTCCAGGTGAAAACTGTCTCCCACTGTCTGTCATCATTTCAGGTTAAATTTATTAAATATATTAAACTTCAGTGAACAGCTTATCTACACCGTTTGTACAGACATTAAAGCTGCAACTTTTGTCTCTCTGTCTACGTCGTTCTTCATGAATGTGGAATTCAATTGAGGCCAAACTGATATTTCCTGGGAAATCAGACTTAAAAATCATTATTATAAACTTACTGTAAAACATTACTGATCTATACTGTACTTGCTAATTATTTTTGCAGCTTTAATGTCTAGCACAAATAGTGGAGATGAGTTTTTTACTGAAGTTTAATATATTTAATACTTGATTTTTAATATTTAAGTTTGGTTAACAGTAGTAATGTATGGCTTAGTAAACAGCACTTATATAACTTCCCTCAGTCTGTTTAGGAAACTAACTGTTATCTGTTTGTGTCTTTGTGTCTTAGGTCAGATGGTTTAATTTGAGCTCTTTAAGAAGAGACGTCTGGCTCTTTTAACCAGGTTTTGCAGTATGATGTAATGTCACATGATGTCTAGGAAGTTATTAATAGTTTCCCAGAAGCACTTTATACTCTTGTGTATAAACAAGATAGGTTTGTTTCATAGTGTGGTACTATTCATGAATGTTATAAAGCCTATAAAGGCCTAAAATACTTGAAAATGAAAATTCAGGCATCATTTACTCACCAGTTTTGGGTGTAACACAAAAAGAACGACAAAAATAATTTCACCATTATATTTGCTCTTTTAATTGTTTACAATGAGCTAATGATATTTTCTGTTGTCCAACACCCACAGAAATCTTGACACTTTTACAGCTGTATTAAAAATATATATAAAATTTATTTATTTAATGTGTCTATTAAGCTGTTTGGGTTGGAGTGACTCAACAATGCATCATTGCGTTCTAACAATACAGCAGTGTTGTGTGTGTGTGTGTGTGTGTGTGTGAGGTTAATAATGACTGCTAATGCAGCTCTGTGGATAAGTTAGCACTCCCCCCACACAAGCACACACAAACACACACACACAAACACACACAAGCACTGAACTTTTGCACATTAGCAAGTCTTGTTGAGTTCTAAATGAACAGTCACATCATTCGCCCACTCAGTAATTCTTTATGAAACGACCCGGGAGGCTGTGGACTCTGTTTTCATTCTGTTGCTATTCGCTGTAGCACAACTGGCTGCTGCCGACTTCAAGTCATGTTAGAAAGATTGTATTTACGAGATGAATGTGGCTGAATGCATGACTGCCACCACCATGTCGTAATTACCGGAGGAAACTCTGGATTTTCTTTCAACTCAGACCTCGAGGTGAAGGGTCATGGCCGATGCGGAGTGGCTTTTGATTGTTTTAAAATGTTGTAAATACACATTGTTTGATGCTGATAATAAAAAGGGTTTGTTGAGCTTGGAGGCAACTGAACTTCATTTCAAATGCACATGCTTTGTTGTCCAGTGAACGCTTTTAAAAGTAACAGTTGCGTGACAAACACTCCCTGTATTTTTAAAGTGATAAAGAGAAACATGAAATTGCCTAGAAGTTTAGTCAGAAATCAATATTTTATCTAAAGTCACTTGAACGCACGTCACGTCAATAAAATCTTCCCAGGAGGAGTTTTAAGGCGACATCAGGCAAGATCAAATGCAGCATTTATCCCTTAACTTTTAACTTGAGATGTCTTGGCTTTGCGTCTGTTCGTCTCCTCAAAGCGGGGGGATCCTGCTGAAATAACACTGTGTATCGTCCAGCACAGAGGTGCTTGTCTGAGTCTCTGAGACCCGAGTTCTAAAGGAAAGTCTGGATCAAACGACAAACTGCTTGTGTGATCCAGTAAGCGGTTTTCCCCCGAGCTTCAGCTCCAGTATATTCAGTCTGGAAGATTGTGGTCAGTTATTATGGCATTATGTAGAGAGAGATTAGATGAACACACAATGAACAGACCTCCAGAGAGTTTAAACTCAATGTCTGTCTTTGGTCAGATGTCTTAAACATTTCATCTTGGCTACTGTAGAGAGAAGGTCAGAAAGTGAGCGACAGCTAACAGGGAACGTTCTCAGAACTTTTTTTAAAAGTTATCCAAAAACATTCTTGCAATAACGTTAGTAGTACTTTATATATATATATCAGCTCTGTATTATAAAGCATACGGGATATGATGTCACAGCCTACTGCCCTGAAGAAAAACAGGCATCATAGAGTTCAGCTCTGTTCTCTGTCGTATACATACAGATCATTCACGCATTATTTCTTAAAGCGGAGACTAATATAGCTGTTTCAATAGCTGCCTGACGCTGGGTTATATTAAGGTCTGTTTACTCTGCCGTTCAGTTATTCTGCATCTGAGCATCAGAGAAAAGAGACGCTAGTGAGATTTGAGAGCCTCTCGTCCATATGCTGCTCCTACGCCTGCATCTCTGTCTTTTGCAGTGGAAGGAGGATGAATTCATATTCATTCACGTTTCTGATACTCAAACTCGTCTGTGTTGCGATCGAGTTCAGCGTGTACAGCTGGTCCTTGACTTGAATGTGGCAGCTGAGGCATTTACTCCTTTAGGAAGTAAACATGACGTACACAATATATCTTAAAATATCTTGCTGCATATAAGGGACACTGAACCTGCAGTATGTTTAATGTACTTTGATTTAGACCCCACATTTAAATGTTTTCTCTTGCAGTTGTTGGTTTTAAACAGCTACTGTAGGTCAGTCTTGTACTAGTCATTTTCATATTCTGTGTTGAAATGTTTTTTCAAATTTATATAATAAACTAGAAGCTCCGATTTGACATTTTTGTGTTCAGAATTAAGGGCAATTTGTTCCAGAAACATTTTGTTTTCTTATGCTGGTTGAAAGTATCCTGATAGCATCACTAAGGTGTATAAATATGTTTATTTAAATATAT
The DNA here is from genome assembly GCA_036877625.1 of Ambastaia sidthimunki. Classification (NCBI taxonomy): domain Eukaryota; kingdom Metazoa; phylum Chordata; class Actinopteri; order Cypriniformes; family Botiidae; genus Ambastaia; species Ambastaia sidthimunki. The sequence goes on from JAZGTK010000842.1 coordinate 21,569, forward strand.
ATCTTCTGTGGAAGGCACAGCACCATAAAATGTTCCATATGAATCCATTGCAATGATTGGATGTCCTGCTTGCCTGTCAAACTACATATGCTTTCATGTAGTTGAGGGGGGCGTGACTTTGGAAAGCGCTTTGAAGAGAGGGTGAGATCTTATGCTTTTATAAACTTCCTACTCTGTCTTTAATTGCTTTTAACTATTTAAAACATTAAATAGCTCAAAACTTCACATAATTATTTAGATGCAGATGCATTACAGAAGATAGTGTTTCATATGTTATACAAGCCCCCTATTTCCCAGAATGCACCTGTCTGTACATGGTAACTAGTATGTGAAGGTTCTCAGAGTGACTCATTGTCATAATCTATTGTCGCAGCAGTGAACGTCACGAAACGGCCTGACAGCTTCTGACGGAAACGAGAGCGCTGCAGAGTTTAATGACGCGGGGCAAATAGCTTATTTGAGTAACAGAGACAGACAGCAGCATTAATGAACTGTGTGTCCCCAGTCACACACTGTTATTCATCATGAGACCTGCTGAATTCCCCCCCGTGACAGAATCACATACAGCAGTCAATGTAAATGCATTGTGTCTGTCCTTATACTGACTGTGTCTGTGTGTGTGTGTGTGTCTATAGGGGGAAAAACTTCGGTCATGATGTGGATTTTATCATCAGAACACCTGAAGCAGGTCAAGAGGACGGAGTTCTGCCAGCAGTGATTGAACGATTCAGAAATCAAGTATGTAAAATAAAACGCAGAGTTTTATTGTTTTGTGAAATATTGCCATCAGTCTCTCTGTGTTTATAAAGGACGACCTTGTGTCTTTCTTCAGAAAATATTAACTCACCGAACAACAACGTTTTAAATCATTTGAAAAGCTGTTTATCATGATTTCTTGTTAAACCTTGATGTTTACTCTTTAAACACATGCTGTGAAGTTAAAGCAGGATAGGCAGTTTTTTTTCCAGAAAAAAATTTTGTTATGCTGGTTAAAATGTTTTTGGACATCCTGATAGTAATCGCTAAGTAAAGTGGTCTAAATATATTTATATAAATGTATATCTTTTGTGGACGAATCTTTTGTAGATATTTTTTGTGGAGGACCAAAAAAATGTTCATCCAATCGTTGCATTCAGTCCAAATGTCCTACTAGTACTCAAACTGTGCAACTGTTTTCACACCAATGTTCTTGAACATCAGACCTGATGATAGTGTGGAGTAGTTCATCAGACTGGATTGGGTGATCTGTTTAAATCTGACAGCAGCTCATGTGTTAACATGGATCTGTTACTCACGAAACACAATCATGAAATAATGTAACGTTTAACTCTAAAGGGCAGAAAATGATTGGATGGAAAACTCAAATATGACTATTTATGGCACTCTAAAGTTTTACTGACATTATAAATAGAGCTTACGGAAAAGTTAATTCATTAAAAATGTATGATGTGTGCACTTGAAGGTTAAGGGTACGAATGCATGCTTTCTGTAAATGTTGTTCTATAATGTCTGTCTAAAAGCATTATGGATATAAACAGCTGTTGTTTTGCAGTGTTCAGATAAATGCACATCGATCAGTCTGCAAAAGTTTTCCATCAAACGTGCTGAAGTTTGTCTGATGCGCTGCTTGATTTCATTGACTTTCACTGGCGGATCTAATTACTTCCGTTTTTCTGCCAACTGCAGGTGAACACAACAGAAGGTCAGATGATGATGTTGATGTAAAAAGATTTTAATGGTCATTTATGATAATCAGACTGCAGGAAATCTCTTCAAACTTATACAACTGTAACTTAAGAAAAAGTCTGACCAACTAGCAATTAGTTAATTTTCCTAATGTTTTAAACAAAAATGGTATATTGAAAGATCTAGGGAAGTCCAAAATGTCCAGCTGTTGTATTAACTTTATTGCTTGGTTAGCAGAACATTACTCAGAGTAATGTTCCACTGGGAACTTGTTATTCTTAAGTTGTTAGTGGAACGTTTTAAAAACATCCCAGAGAAGTCCCAGAAAATGTTACCCAGTGTTATGAGAATGTTCCTTGATGGGCAGGCAGCCACTCACAACCCTTAGCAAAGACAAACACTCCTCATGTTTTCCTCATGTAACGTAACATTGTGGTTTTCTGCAACACATTGGTGGAATTCATGGTGGAATTTCCAGCCCACCGAACAATCACAAACAGAAGAACAAGCCTCCACTGTCTCCCAATGGCTCTGCTCTTACATCCACACTCCTTCAAATAAACACTGTACAGCACATACTGACAAATATGAAGTCCATCTACAACAGATACTCCCTCAGTGCAGATGTGCAGATGAGAGTCCAGTCCATCCACCCATCAGTGCTGAGACATCATGTCACACCTGAGTGCAACATAAAGCAGAACTGAGCTGTGAAATTATGGACCTTCAGGAGGCTGAAGGATTTAAAGCTTCATTGATGAATTGAATCAGAAGTGTTGCTGAGGTGATGTTCACCATGAGCTTGTGTGTGCAGACTCTACTTATAGAAAGAAAAAACACAGGCGAGATCTCGTTAATATCTCAGTTATTTCTCCTATTGAGAAATAGGAGATGATTTCAATATGAACTCAAACATTTCTCATCAAATTGACCAAAATCCAGATTATTTAAGGTATAGAAGTTACATGAATTTTACCATTTCACTCATAATGTAGTTTAGGAATTCTCTCATTTGTTTCTATTTTATTTCTACTAAACAGTTATAAGAGCAACATCTGAGAAATAAAATTTTCTTCTGGGTACTAGTTTTCCTGAGATTGAGGACAGGTTGTGATCTCGAACCCTTCAGTTCATGAACTGTCCACGGCAGGAGGTTCAGTGTGAGAAGTTCTCAGAGGTTCCTCGTACCTGCAGCACACTGTTATTTTCTTGTTTTTCTTGTTTAGTTTCTTGTTGTTTTTCTTGTTTAGTTTTAAGTATAATCATGAAATGTTATTCTGGCTGAGAAGCGCTCACAGGAAGAGACCGTCAGACTGACACATACAGAGTTTTTGTTTTTAATATCTCTCCACAGCAGAGTCTCAGTCAATAGTTTTTTATGTAGACTGTAGATGTTCTGTCCAAAGGTAATAAGTACAGATTATTACAGATATAACTCAGGAAACAGTTTCTAAAGCTCATTTGCTATCAAAACCAGGGTTATTTCTACTTGTAAATGTAGATTTGTAGACTTGGCTTGTTGGTTTTTATGGCACAATGTTAAAGCTGTAACAGTGTAAAATCTGTAACTATTGCCTCTTTGTTTAAAACATAATATTTCCGTTACTTCAGTTTCTTTATGTATGTTAAAGTCTGATGAAGCCAAAATGACATTTCGTGTAAAATTATACCCAACAGCTTAAATGATAAATCATTATTATACTCTTGTGAATCATGGTAAGATAAGGAGACTGTTTTGAACTCTAATCTATCATGTACTTGCTTATTAACTGATTAGTAGTTTTAAATTCTCTTGTTTGTAAGTTGCTTTGGATAAGAGCGTCTGCTAAATGGGTAAATATAAAACAGTGGAACTGTCTCTATTCTATTTTTTGTAGATATCTAGTTTACCTGCCCAGTTTACTTGCATTCAACAAAACTAGTATCTTCTCAAAATGTGATGGCACTAGCATCACAAACTTGATTCAGTTTAAGTTTGTCCTCCTCAGACGTTTTCAATGTTACTGGTTTCTTCTAAATATGAATTTGGTTGAAAAGTTCTGGATGATGTAGAACGTCAGTCAGTCAGATGGATAGTGGATTTATGGAACTGGTGGTTTCTGGTTGAAGCTGAGACTGCCGTACTGTAAGTAATCGTGTGTGATTGTTATGTTGCTGGTGTTAAACGGTTCAGCTGGTGTCACATTGCTGGTAGAGTATGTAAATAATCTTATTGGATTTTCTTAGGCAGGGTTTTTTTTCCAGAAACATTGTTATGCTGGTTGAGTCTTCACATCCTGATAGCAATCAACAGGCAAAGTGCTCTAAATATGTGACCTGTGCTGGCAAAATGAGTCACAATGAACACATTTTCAAATTGAGTTTTTGTTATTTTCACATTCTGCATTAAAAAAACGGTAAATGTCTGATTTGTCTGAGCCGGACAGCGTAGTGAATGCGTGAATACACGTCTGAAGGGCCACACGTCAAGAGGAGAACAGAAAAACTGTGATTTTTCATGGGTTATTAAAAAGATTTAGGAAGGTTCAGCTCTCAGAAAACGTACAAATAAAGATAATTTTAGATGTTTAACTGCTATTGTGATCGCTAGATACGAGCTTAATGAACTAATTTTTGTAAAAACCTCAAAATAGAGCAAAACTTATTTTGCCAGTAGCTTGTAATTAGCCTGTGTTCATTCTCACTCATTTTGTCAGCACAGGTCACATATATTTATCTGTATTAATCTTCTGTGGAAGGTGCAGGACCATAAAATATTTGTCCAATCATTGCATTTGGTCTGAATGCAGTGGTGGGATGTCCTACTTGCCTGTCAAAATATGAATGCGTTTATAGAGAGGGCGAGATCTTTCGAGGATTTCAGAGCTGGCTTGCTATTGCTTGCCTTTCAGAAATTGCTTACCCAACCTTTAAGTGTTGACTTTAAGTGTTTATCATGCTCAATCATTCAACAAGTTAATTTTTTCATAATTTATAAGGGACCTTGTATCTACAGTACAAACCAGCATTTGGTCGCAGCCCTGCAGGGTTTGATATGTATTAGAATCTTTTACTTACGTTTTCCTTAATCCTGTGTGTGTTGTTAAATATGTTACTGTAAAACAGCACATATAACATACAGGTTGAACGGCGGGTTCATGAGTAAAGAGCTCTTCCTGCGCAGGGGTCAGAGGTCATGACAATGAACAGACACGTGGAGTCGTTTGTTGTGTAATACGGGACACAGAGACGGAGGCCATGAATGCAGAGCAGAGATGGATGAGCGAGATTCAGAGTGTAAGAAGGATGAAACGGGCATTGTTGCCACCTGTCAGCCTCGACGAATGTGTGCCGTGTGGGTGGAGTGAGTAGGAGGTGACATGTCTCATGATGGGTTTCCTGTCGTCTTCTCTCTCACCTCAGAGTTAAAAATAACCCACTCTCTCTCTCTCATTTTACTCCACCCTCTTACCTTGTTACTACCCAGCTAACAATTTTAAGAAGGTTTCCCTAACGGTTTCATTAAGTAGCAAAAACATTAGTTAAACGTAGTTAAAAATGTAACTTCTAAGAACATTTAAAATATCCAGTTATTAGATGTTGTATTTTGTTTTTGGCTAAAAGTAATTCTGATCGTAATTCAAACATTTTGTTAATTCTGTAACATTCTTAAAGTGCATTAAAATGCGTTCTTAAAATTACTGCAAGAACATTTTTGATAACTTTGAGAGAACTTTTAAAGGACGTTAGCCAACGTTCTGAGAATGTTCCTTGTTGGCTGGGTAGCTGCCGTCTTTTTCAAACATCCAGCCTGGATGAAATCGGCCCCAGTGTTTTTCCCCCCAGGGGAGATCTTCAGTCATCTTCAGTTCAGTTTTGGAGCACCGTCCTCTAGGGGGCGATGTGTAGCAGCTGATTAAGTGGAGTTAAAGAAGGTCGATTTTAAGTCGAATAACCTTGTCATGCTAGATCTCGCCCCTCGAGGCTCATGTAGCTTCACAGCGATTCAGTCAGTGTGTGAAGTCTACAGTGACTTTCAGAGTGGTGTACTGAAGGAATTTGTGTTGGAAAAATTCAGGGCACAATCTGTTGAGGTTTAGCTTGTGCAGATCGAATTCGGTGCCCCTGGCAAAGTTAGCCAAATGTCAATTATCACCAAACATTTTAGGCTGAATGTCTGAGCCGTTCATTTCCATACAATGAAAGTGGAAAGTGATTTGTAATGCCAAACTTTATTTTGTTTTGTTCTTTTTGGAGTCAAAACTAAAATGTCAGGTAGGTGATTTTAAAGAGGCTGTCAGTAGCATGTTGGCTTTAAAAGTGTAAGATCCCGCCCTCCTTTCAGAGCATCTTCAAGGCCACACCTCCTCCAACACATTAACACATACATAGTTCAACAGGCAAATAGGACATCCTGTCATTACATTTGGACCGAGTGCAGTGATTGGATGAACATTTCATGGCCCTTATGTTTTAAAGGTATTTCGTCTGCTTAGTGATGTTTATCAGAATGTGAAGAGACTTTCAACCAGCTTAACCAAAAATGCTGTCAAATAAATTTTTATATAAATGATGTATTTTTGATATTGATCACTGTATTAAAGGTATATATGTTTTATCACTGTTATGTTACATTTATTCATTTGGCAGATGCTTTTACTTACAGTGAATTTAAGGTATACATTTATCAGTACTTGTATTCCCTGGAATCGAACCCACAACGTTTGAGCTGCTAACGCAATGCTCTACCAGTTGAGCTATAGGAACACTGTTAATGCTGATCTTAAAGGAAAAAATGAGTGAGCAGTCTGTTGTTACTATGGTTACCTCTTCAGGTGAGCCGTTTTCTGTTGATAATACATAATATGTGTTGGAACTGAAGCCTCCAGGCCTCCAGGGGGCAATGGACAGTTGATGGAGTGCAGGGGGAGAAGGTCGATTTTAAATCGTGTAACCTTGTCACGCTTGTCTCGTCCCTGGTGGCTCATGTAGGTACATTGCGTTACAGCATCACATCGCCGTGTTTTATTCATCCAGCCTGCTGAGACAGAGGGCAGTAAAAGGACATCTGAAAGATGAGAAATGTCCATGTAAAAATCGCCCCATCATGTTTTATTTATGTGTTTTTTTGCTACTTTGAAAGGTCAGTCTCATGCTTTGGCTGAGAGAAGAACCATGAGTAGATTGGAGTTTGGATTGTAACATCATGTTCGATAGAAAATCAAGACGACTGGATATTTTAGAGCAATATTAGTGATCCAGGCTCAGATTGATTGTAATATAAGAGCTTTGTGTTGCTGTCATGTCACACACGATGACCTCACACTCACTTTTGAGTCTGTTTTTAGGTTGCTAGAAGGTTTTTATTCAGTGTAGTGAAGCTGGTAGATAATAACTATATAAACACTTTCTGAGAACACAACTGATGAGCTTTTAAATTGTGTAAGCAAAAACATCCCAACTAACAGGAAACATTCTCAGAACATTGGCAGAACATAATATTCTCTCCATAATGTTTTTATAAAACATTCTTGCAGTAAAGTTAGTAGAACATTTTTGTACCGATAAATATATCAAAAACGTTATTGTAAAGTTGTTAGTGGAACGTTTTAAAAATATGCCGAATTTAAAAAATGTTTGAATAGCGTTCTTCTAACCAAGCATTATCATTTATACAATGTGTCTAAAAAAGGACATTTTAAATGTTTCTACGACTTTCAAAATAAATGTTCTTGCAAACTACAATTGTTAGCTGGTATTGTGCATGTGCAGTTTATTTTAAATCGATTTTAAATGATTTTAAAATGCTTCTGGCAGTGTGAACGCCAAACACACGTCCTTGAACAGAATTTCTCTTCAGCGTGTGTGTGATCAGTATGTTTTTTTCTACTGGCCCCGGTGGTTAAAATTAAAGCCAGCACTGGTTGCCAGGGTCGACCATAAACAGTAATATAATAAATGTTTTTGTGTGTATGGCTTGTGTGTGTGTGTGGAATTATCCTCCCCAGTGGAATGCTGTTAGCTCTGAGACCTCTATCAATTGACAGAGGTGTTGGGTCAGTGCTTTTCTATCCCCTGCTGGTTGAACCTTCAGCCCTGGGCATTCAACAGTCAGACAACAGAATGCATAGACCCTCTGATTCTATTTCAAAGCTGGTAGTTCACTGAGCCCAGTTCATTACACAGAACTGAGGAACGATTTACACCTGGCTGTGATCTTAACAAGTGTGATAACTTTTCATTTATTTGTTCATACTGCAAAGTTCTTTAGTAAATGAATTTCACCAGCTAACAATTTTAGGTTGTAAGAATGTTGTCCTAATGTTTACATTAAGTAACAGACACGTTAAAAAGTTACTTGAATGTTCTAGAGCCATTCCAAATATCATTTTTTTCAGATGTTGTGTTAACGTTATTGCTTGTAATGACTTAAGAACAATGTTTATCATATATAATATTTAAAATGATCAACTAACTGTCCTGTTTTTTGATAGCTTTGAGAGCACTATTAGAGAACGTTAGCAAACAACGTTTCCTGTTAGCTGGGTCATTACTACTTGTGTAGCATTTGGGAGAATCTGTACGAGTGAAACTGTGCTTCTGTAGAGCACAGTCTGTTTTTGGCCTCACATTGACATGTGCTATGCTGCTATATTTCTGTGTTGTCAAAGGCGTTTTTCAGATGGTGTGAATTTTATTGTATAGTAGACATGAAGTCGGTCGTGTGTAATATCCTCACACACTTCCTCACATTACAGTCTCTGATCTGCTGCTGTCTAGGAATCAGACTCAACAGTTGCAGTAAACGGTTCTGAATCAAAGGCGCTCGCGGTTCAGACACGCTGTGCAAACACAAGCTAATCTTTGCTCTCGGGGCGGCGGGTTTGAAGTCTCTGACTCACCACCAATGTGACACTGGATCAGCCGTCGTCATGGCGACACATTTTCCCACATCCTCTGCGTCGGATGTCGCAGCCGTTTGTCCTTCCTTTCAAAAAGCATTAAAACATAAGATGTGTAAATTGCTGAAGCATCAGCCTCTTGCGTGCAAAAGTGGCCTGCGGTTCATCTGCAGCTTAACTGAAGGAGCGCTGTGCTCGCAACACAAAGCTCATGGGTTTAAATGCAAGAGAACAAATACTGATAAGCGTACAGGTTGAACGCGTTTATATATATATATACACACACACACACACACATATACAGTATACACATAAACACATACATACACATATATATATAGCTGTTTCACATATATCTGATCTTGTCATCTTTCATTTTAAAGGTGCATGTTTTGAACATTCCATAAACTTTCAAACTTTTTTGTTACTTTATGGAAACATTGGGGAAACATTCTCAAACAGGACAAAAACAACCACCCATGAACATCACAGAAGCAGCTGCATGACTTCAGATGTCAGTCATATAAATGACTTCAGTGAGTTTTTCTGTCTTATGGAGTTGGACAGGCATCACAGCTGAGAAGATCTAAAATGCTTTTTACGTGTTCCACTAAAGGTCCTGCAAGTTCATGCCAACAATAAGGTATAAAAACCTTTTAATGCAAATATCAGAGCTTGTGTTTAGTCAGAAGTCTTAGGTTTAAGACATTTCAGTTTTAATCATTATTCTCATGGTGGTTATATTGTGGTTAAAGCTGTTTCAAAGCTTAACATATATTTATAAAGTTAGACTCACATCTATAAGATTGTATTTATTTCAGCTGGATTGAATGCATTCCATAGAGATTTTACTGTGTGCATTGAGTACTGCAAACTGAATTATATTAGCAGGATAATACGGATCGAAATGCCTCTTAATTCACTCTTAATGAGATGAATTGCAGCATTAAGAGCTGCTGAGATGTTTTCCTGATGAAATAATGATGAATGTGTGTGTTCAGTGCGGTTCAGAGCTTTATCTAGACTGAGACTGTAATCGTGTGTGAAAACATCTCCTCACGTCACAGCTGCCATGCCAAGAAATCTGTGTGTGTGTGTGTGTGTGTGTGTGTGTGTGTGTGAGAGAGAGAGTGTGGGGTCAACAAGTCAGCAAAACCTGACAAATCTGAGGAAAACCTCCTTTTGGGAACATTTTAATTTGTGTAAATGCTATAAAATATAAAAATGTTTTATACATTTATATAATATATATTTATATATGTTATATATTTTATACAAATATATAATGTTTTATTAAAAATGTTAAGATTTCTGTTAGGGTTGGTGTGTGGGTTAGGGTTAAGTTATATTGTTTATAAACTAGCTGTGTATATTAACAAGAGGTGTATAGATGTGTATAGAATTTCTATAGATAAGTAAATGTGTGTGTGTGTGTGTGTGTGCGTGCGTGTGCATGTGTGTGAATGAGTTAAGGCTGTGTGCCAATTAATATTTTTCTGCTGCACACTTTTAAGTATGCACTTCACTGGTGATGATGAAGTACATGCTTCTGAATATTCAGTTGGTGAGTTCACACTGACTTTGGCTTCATTCACTGGAGGTCGAGTGTTTGTTGCTCACATTCCTACAGCTGGTTGCTCTCACATTAATGTTCAGCTGCATCATCTAAAAGTGAATTTACACCTTTAAACAAACTCATCTACACTCATCTACGTGAGACGCTGGGGATTGTGGGTAATATTTACTTTCAGAAACGTGCACAGATTCTCACTTAGACAATGCAGTTTATGACACAGTCTGGGCAACTGTGGCATTCAGTTTTTATTGTGGGATTTAATCTAATCTCATTCAGTATATAGTTTGTGCGGTATGTGCACTAGAATGTGTGAAACGGCTCCTGTTATCTGAATGTGAGTGTGTGTGTAGTGTAAGCTGTAGTGAGACAGTGTGAAGGTGTTTGCATTCACTGAGTATCTGTGGATGAAGAGGGTGGACGTGCATCGTCCCTTCTAGCAGTTCTTCCTCTTTAAGACGATGGTTTGAGATTTATGGGCTGTGAGATGGATACAGTAGCTCAGCCATTACTGCGATGCTGCAATTAAACTGACAGTTTGTAATGTTAATCGTCTTAGTTCAGCCCCCATCAGACGCTGGATAATCACACAACCAGAGGAAATCCATTCACTGACCCTGACCAAATGTTTTTTCTTCCTTCTCTCTTTTACTTAATTACACATCTGTCCTCTGCTCTCTCTCTCTTTACCTTCATTATTATTCACCTGTTCATCACTGTCTTTTGTTTATCAGACTGTTCTTATTCTGTTCTGTTCATGTTCTGTTGTTTTGTTTGTTTGTTTGTTTCTTGTGTTTTCTTTGGTGTTAGTGAAGCATCATTGTTGTTATTGGTTGTAATCAGGGTTAATGATTTGAATCTCTAATAGAGTTTGTAAATATCCGGGACTTTTGTAAACTTAACCGGAATTTAAAGGAATATATGGGAATAATGGCACACAGATAAAGACAAGTTATATGTAGAGAAAGCAAACAGGTTTATATTTATGTCTGCATATGATACAGTAAAAAAAAAATTTCCAATGAATTACCAGGAATTCCCATAATATTCTAACATGGAATATTTCCAAAATGATATATATATTCTGTATTTTTAAATATTTCTTTCTCTGTCTCTGTTCATTACATATTGTATGTGTTACTGATCTGTGCAGTTCAGACGTGACATCCTGAAATGATTCATTTCATGTTGGATGGAGTCGTTTAGCAGAGACTGAGCAGCGTGACACCGGCCGTAACATCCAGTCTTATAATTTAGCAGGAATTGTGTTTTGTGTTCCGCACGTTCTCTGTTCTTTAATGAAATGAAGTAATGAGCAGCTCAACGGCTCGGCTGTGAGCAGACTTCAGAATGATTGTGCAATCACGTGTCTTTGTTTCCTTCATTTAGCTGCTCACTGCAACGTGCTCATTAATACTGTATGTTGCTGTAGCAGCGCTGCCGGAACGTTACGTTAGCAGAGCAAACGGTTGTGGGTTTGATTCCCAGGGAACACACACACACACACACACACACACTGATCAAATGTGTAGCTTGATTACACTGTTAGTCGCTTTGCATAAAACCGTCTGCCAAATGCAGAAATATAAATCACTCAAGCTCATAGAGGGAGTTTTTTGGCGTGTTGGTTTGGGTGGCTGCCTCATCAGCACAATGCCGACAAATGTAGTGAACACACAGGGTTGTTGCACACTGCAGAAAATGTGTAACATTTTCATACGGTCGAGTCTGTGGACGTTTGTCTTGAGTGTCTGAGTGTGTGTGTAATTTCCTGTTGTGTGTAGTTGTCTTTTCTCAGTGTCATTCGTTTATTCAAAAAACATGCTTCTATAATCAATGCTCCTTTTTAAAGGATTTTAAAAGATTATTTTATGTACACTGTTCAGCAGCAGCAGACAGTGAATTGTGCAAGAGTTTTCCATTTGGAAAATAGGTAGTCACACACACACACACACACACACAAAACTACCAAAAGAAATGAAAGTTTCTTATAAGTGTTTTTTTTAATGTTTTTTTTCCTCCTGCTCAGAACATCCTCCTGTACGCAGACTTCCAGGAGTCGACCTTTGACCTGAAGAAGTTGCCGTGCTGTCGGTTCGAGGCCATGGATCTTTTCCACAAGTGTTTCCTGATTGTGAAGTTAAGGAGAGAGCAGGTGCTTGAGGAGAGCGAGACAAACATCAGAGAGGGTCCGTGCAGAGACTGGAGGGCCATCCGTGTGGACCTGGTGGCCCCTCCGATTGATCGCTATGCATTCGCTCTGCTGGGATGGACTGGCTCTACGGTGAGATAAAAACCTTCAGATATCAAAATCAGATCAGATAAAATCAGATATTAGTGAGTGCTTCTAAGTTTGTCTCTGGGGGCATGACATTGTTTTAAAAGTGATGTTGATGATCTTTAAAATGATCTGCTATTAAAGGCTGGGTAGGCGATTTCTTTTTTCCAAAAGCAATTTTGTTAAGCTGGTTAAAATGTTTCTTGACATCCTGATAGTAATCACTAAGTAAAATGGTCTAAATATATTTATATAAATCTTCTGTGGACGGCACAGGGCCATAAAATGTGTGTCCAGTCATTGCGTTTGGTCTGAATGCAATGATAGGATGTCCTGCTTGTTTGTCAAACTATGAATGGTTGATGTGCTGAAGGAGGGCGGGATCTTATGCTTTCAAAGCTAGCTTTCTATTGCTAGCCTCTCCAAAATCACTACCTTTAAATGTTTTGATAAATAATTTGTGATGTGTTGCTCTGCAGCCTGTAAGTTAATATTTGCTCAGTTCCATGTGAACTATTTTTTAAGAAACATTATTAACAGTAACACTCTTCTCTTCCGGCTCATCTATTGTGTCACTGTCCCTAAAATCCCTTTCTCACTACAGAGAGACTTTAGGGAGTGACCTGAGACAGATACAGCTTGACTTGAGCTGTTTATAGACGCTCCCTAACCCTGAGCCATAGGGCTCACATCCCCAGAGTTTGTTCTGCAGTCCGGTCTGGACGGACACTCAACCTATCATATGTAATTACATTCTTCTGTGAACCGCCTCCTGAGTTTTATGTCCCATGATGCTTTTCAGCACCCACGGCTTCTGTGCGGTTTGTGCCGCTTTGAAAAGAGTGAAGATAGAGAAAATGCAGAAATATTTCTCTGAGGCTTATCGGAATTAATAAATCATACCATTCTTTGCAACTAATTAGAAGTTCAGAATACTATAAATTTAATTTATGCGCTCATTCATTTATTCATTGGCTCTGTCCTCGTGCGTTTTTGGATATTTCACAGCGTCCACTAATAGTGTTTGTTTCTAGCTGAAAAAGCCGTGACCTAGAGCAGCTTATGATAATGACAAAACATTCAAACTAGTGTGTGTTTGAAGAGCTTAACAGAGGCCATTTAAATAGGTCTGCTGGCCACGATAAGTCTCTCTAAAGAGATTCATGTTGCTTACTACAAAACAACAACAGCAGGGTGTGTTAATATTGTGTGCTGAGGTTAGTTCTAAATCTGTGTGGTTTGTTTTATCAAGGGAAATATACAAACAAAAAATAATAAACTCCCCAAACTTTCCAATTGCTTAGTGGCTGATGCATTGTTTATCAAAAAAATTCTGTTTGCATATTATTTATCTGCAGTCAGTGTAGTCACACTGCAGATGTATTCCTGTCATTATCTCTGTCTGATTGGGGTCATTAAATATATTAGAATTGATTCACATAAATAGGATTTTCCTTGAACAACATCCTTTGTTGGTCCTGAAACAACATGATAATCAAACAATCTTGTGTGGTCAAATCTGATTTCTAACCCCAGTTTACCTCTAAATCACCAAGACTCCTCCCCTCCCCATCATGTGGAGTTTTCACTAGCCAATCAAATGCTTTCAGAGAGATTAGCAATAGCAAGTTAGCTTTAAAAGCGTAAGATCCCGCCCTCCCTTTAGAGTGATCTCCAAAGCCACACCTCCTCCATCACACGAACACATACATAGATTGACGGGCAAGAAAGACGTCCTATCATTGCCACAGGACCAAATGCAATGATTGGATGAACATTTTCTGCTCCTGCACCTTCTACAGAATATATATGTCTATATAAATATATTAGATCACTTTACTTAGTGATTGTTATCATGATGTGAAGAAACTTTCAACCAGCATAACAAAAAACATCTACCCTGCCTTTAATTTTAAATGTGTTTTTTAATGTTTTATAATGTTTTGTGTCTCTTCAGCTGTTTGAAAGAGATCTGAGGAGATTCGCTAGAGTGGAGCGAGGAAAACTGTTGGATAATCACGCACTGTATGACAAAGCTACGGTACGGGTCACGCACACACACACTCACAGTCACACACACACACACACACTCACACACACACACACACACACAGTCTTTTAACTGCAGAGTAAATGTATGTTTTAAAGGTTAAATACTTTTTTGTAACCCAGCTTAATGTTCAGAGTAACTTTGAGGAATTATTTGATAGTTTGACTTCCTGAAGATTGTAAACGCTGTGTTGCTCTGTTTGTCTGAATGGTCCAACCTCCTCCTGGCTCGACCAATGGGGTGAGTTTGGGGAGGGACTGTCTGTTTGACAGAAAGAACAGTGGGAGTGTTTGAGAAATTTGGTGGTGTGGAAATGCACAGGGCAGCTTTAGGTCTTGTGTGGGTGTAAATGTAAACACTGTATGAGGGAAGAGTGGGTTTCTCCAGACCTACATCAATATTTAGAGTGATTTTCTGTAAAAGTGCTCAAAAGCATCAGAATAATTAAAGCAGAAACATACAGAAGCAGTGGGATGTGATTTTGATCAGATTCTGACCTTTTTAAGACATTAATTGATGCAAATTGCCTTTCTAATTTCGATTAATCACATTAGAGTCTTTATGTTACACAGTTGCTGATAAATTTTTTTGTGCATGTGTGTGTGTTGTGTGCCTGTGTGTATGTGCGTGTGTGTGTACGTGCGTGTGTGTGTGTGTATGTGCATGCGTGTGTGTGTTGAGGCCTGGCAGTTTAATTTAGAGGGCTTGTGGTTTGCTTGCATGCTTTCCTGAACGCAATAAATTGTTGGTTATTGTGTTCTGATAATTTATTTTTTGCATAGAGATTTCATCCATTAACACATTTCCACACACATGCAGTACATGCACAGTACACACACACACACACACAAACACACATAATATGCACTTTAATGGCAAATGGGATGGGGGGAAAAAATAAAAACTGATTGAAAAATTGTTTTTTACAAAGGTGCAAATTAACCGTGGCGTGCAAATGATTTGCCTCTTCCAGCTTAAAATGTATTTCCTTTTCTTTGACAATGACTAATCAAACACACTCTTGAGGGGGCGAATGGGGGCTGTGGCTTTACTTATGGCCCTCGCCTCATATTAACATGCATAGATTTTCCTGCAATTTTTCTATAACACAGCAATCTGTCGCCCCACAATGATCGCTGTGACAGCTCGACGGCGGGCGTCTGACAGACAGTCAGGCCAGACCCCTCAGGAGAATTTTAGCAATGAGCTGGAGTTCATTTAATGCGTCCTGTCTTTGCTGTCGCGCGTGGCCGAGAGACTCTGATCAGTCAATTTCTGACTCGGAGGAAGATTGATAAATCTGCAGTCATTGTCATCCCTCAACAAACTACAAACTTTCCTTTTTGCTAATGGTTCATGCTTATTTTCTGTGCCTGCGAGGTCTTCAGAATGAAATTAGTAGTTACATCAGAGCTTTGGGTGGTAGCAGGAATAATATTTCCAAAATTCCAGTTCAAATCAAATTTGTTTATATAGCGTTATTTTTATAATACATTGTTTCAAGCAGCTTTACATATAATGAAAAGAAACCTAGACAACAGAAAATATGAAATATATAGAAAACATTTAGAACACATGGTATTAGTGTGACTTTTTTGTTCTCATAAGATGTATATTAGTAATACTAATTATTGATAGTAAGATTGGAATTGGTTTATGAATATTAAGGTGACAGAAGTGATGATAACTACATTTGAATCATTTAAAGAAATGGACGTGCATCAGAACTCACTGTCATGACATGTAAAGGCTCAAACCTCATTATCTTTTTAGTGGTTTCTAAAAAGATAATGTATCCAGACAGTATATTTACTTTGTGTATGTACTAAAACTGTACGTACTTTTTTCTGAGAATATGTAACATTTAGTCAATTTAAGTTGAGTATTTGAACACTTTAAAATGTCTCTTAAAAATGTCAATAAATAGTAAATCTACAGTCCTGAAAAACTTAACGGTAATGGGTCAGAGCATTAGTAAAGACTTCACATGATAAGAAATATTACCGTGACGCTTACACTTGTTAGTCAATAATTACCAGCTTATGGAAGCCGTTTCATCTTTAGCAGCAGCACTGGACAAATTTGCATAAGTGCCGGGATTTAATTGGTATCATTTGAGCATGTTCTGTTATTACTGGCCCTTAATCATGTCTAACGTGACAAAACGTCTCCGCCCATAGAGGAGATCGCTGAACTGAGTTGGCTGGATCAGAAGAAGTCCCGGTAACCTTGTCAACTCGAGGCACTGGATGATTAGCTTGCCCTGCCAAAAGCACCCCGCCACCCTGCACTCATATCTGCCCATTTGTCAGACATGAGAAGAAGCCCATTTATCCCTCAGAAGGGGTGGAGAGAAGCAGGAAGTGAGAAAGCTTGTGAGAAGCAGAAATAGAATCAGAAAACGAATGGAAATGAGTGGCAAACTAGCGCCTTTCCTCAAGATAAAAGTATCATTAGCGCAGCGGTGGCCGAACGTTTTTCCACTTAATTAAGCGTGAGAGGAAATGACCAGCAAAAAGCTTTTCTCACACTTGGCCAGACAAACAACAGTGGAGTTGGTGAGGTGGAGAACAGCAGAGGCTTAGTGAGAGAAATTGATCATCATTAGCTTGATTAGGACTTTAATTGGGCTTTGGGGTGAAAGAAACAACCACACTGTTAACGGACTCCATTACAGGAGCGTTGTCCACCTCTGACCAATCGAGCGACTGACCTTCAGGGTGGACATTCAATTGACAAGTGTCTGAGAGAATCGTAGATGTGTGTGTGTTTGTAGTCTGTTCATAGTCATCAGACAACACTCAGACAGGTCCATTCAGTGATCGACTGATGGGTATTGCGCACAACGGCTACAAGAGGTGCTGAAAATAGGTCCAATCTGATTGGCTCGCTTCACAAAAACTCCAGAACCAGGGCGCATAGATTTTATCGGTCTAGAAACAACGGTTTGTTTAAAAGGTTGTGGTTTCATGCAATGATACAAAGCTTTATAGGCTAGTTAGAGTTTTGTTTGAGGCACTTAGTTGCAAATAAACTAGATATTAATGAACACAGCTGCATTTTCCACTTAGTTTTCTGAGTTTTATTTATAAAAGTATAGAAATTCTGTTTTACAGTTATTTTCAAGTGTTCATCTCATGCTAGTCTGTTATTGTGCTACTTCATCAGCGATTTCAGATAAAGCCTGAGAGGGTGTTCTGGGCCACAGTGAACTGCAAAATAGGCCAGATATTATGCTGGAGGTCAAAGGTCGGGCAGTGATAGACAAGCGTGTCTATAACCTCCAGATCTGCTCTGGTCCCTCAGAACGAAACTGAACTAAACCAGCTATTTTCATGCATAACCTCAAACAATCTCAGAAAGTCATTGTGCTCTCTTGCCCTTGTTTTGAAACATGCGTCTGAAAAGTGATTTTTGCCTTCAGATGTGTCAGCATGTTGACACGGAGAGTGGCAGAGTCCTTTTCCCTCATGAGTTGTTTGTTTTAAGAGCAGCATGCAAATGGGATGTCAGGCAGTACACTCAGTTTTGAGAGAAATGATGGTATCACAACAGACTGCAACAACCCAGCTAATGTTCTCAAAACGTTCTCTCAAAGTTATTAAAAAAGATCCTGCATTTTTATATATAATGTTAATGTTAATGTTGCTGTATACCATATCAGAGTGTATTCAATCGAAAAGAAGTTTCTTTGATTTGAAATAAAACATATTTTTGATGTAATGGATATGCTGTTTAAAGCACAGTGTTTGTGCAGACAGGTGTGCTGTTATTTTCTAAATGATTAGACGTACGATTTTTACTTGGTGAAGAATAAAAACACAAAAAAGACAGTTCTGTAGACTCGCATTGAATAAAGAAACTGAGCCCGAAGTAGAGACAGAATATCACAGAGACGTGAGGTGGGCACTTTTGACTCGGGTCAGTAAGCAACCACCCAGAACACTCCAGCAACTACTTAGTAACGCTCCATCGACCACCTAAAACACAACAGTATATGCAAGCATAATTTTCAGATTCTTTCTGTGGCTGCAGTGTGTGTGTGCGCGCATGTCCTCTACTGTTCATCTGAAGGTGGATTATAATTAATATGTGTTCTGGGCTTTGATGAATGAGGACGTTGGAGGATTTCATCAGCAACAGACTGAACAGTTTCCTCCCCAAACAGGAGGACCACCTGACCCCCCAAACACCTCCTGAAACAGCCCTCTGTCTTTAGAGGTTAACACACAGTCTTTTAGATCGGCATGCAGTCGTCTGTTTTCTGACTGTCATGCTTGCATTTTAAAATAACATATTCTCCAGCAATAATGTGACTGTCTTTGTCTGTGACTGTTATTCTTTAGCCTTACACACACGTGTGTGTGTGTGTGTTCTCTCTCTAGTAGGGTAATTAGTCAAAGCCTAGTGTAAGTGTATGATTAATCGGTCTGTGGTAAGCAGACTTTGGGGGTGGATGGCATGACCGCAGGGTTGTGCATGTGTCTGTTCCATGATAGAACTAAATTTATATTCCCTCATTTTCAGAAAACATCACTCATGCCACTTCAGGTGCAAAACAGTCAGATACACACTTACAGACACAACGCAGTCATATACACACACTTACAGACACAACACAACACAGTCAGATACACACACTTACAGACACAACACAACGCAGTCAGATACACACACTTACAGACACAACACAACGCAGTCAGATACACACTTACAGACAAAACACAACACAGTCAGATACACACTTACAGACAAAACACAACACAGTCAGATACACACACTTACAGACACAACACAACACAGTCAGATACACACTTACAGACACAACGCAGTCAGATACACACTTACAGACACAACGCAGTCAGATACACACTTACAGACACAACGCAGTCAGATACACACACTTACAGACACAACGCAGTCAGATACACACACTTACAGGAACAACACAGTGAGATACACACACTTACACATAGACCACTAATCACTCATAACATCCAGTGTAAGCAGTAAGAACAGGATTTCTGCATTTTTTTTGCTCTGTGACACATAAATAATGAAGTGTAGTCTGTCTTTCCTTTATTTAGTATTTTGAAGATAGAATTTGTCATAGGCAGGTGACTTGATGGATTGAAATGTGTCCAAGTGTTTTCTCATTACACGTCTTTTAAATTAAAAAGCTCCTTAATTATCTTTGGAGAGCTCGTTTAGTGGAGATAACTCAATGAATGGAGCGGCTGGCTGCTTCCGTGGGACTCAGTCTGAGCTCTCAGGAGAATCTGTTCTGATCTGTCAGTCAGGGGAAGAAAGTTCTGCTGAGGTCTCAAATTCTTCAGCTCAAGTACTTCATTTCAAGTCCAAAGTTTGAAGGTACCAGGAAATCTATTAGCTGCTGCCGTTTCTTCCTGGAAGAGGTATTGTTACATTTGAACAAGACTGAAATGAATAATTTTAACATTTTCTGAGTGTTGTCTGAGTGTTTTGTGTGCTCTATTGCATTGGCGTTTTTTAAATATAATGTAAAACTGAGTGTGTTAGTCTAGTTGAGAGTGTGAAGCTGAAGTCTGGTCTGTCTTTTCTTCCGGTGCTAATTTCTCTCTCTCTGTCTGTGCTGTTTCTTACTCTACACTGTAAAGAAATAAAGTTCATAACTCAAAAATGAAATTATAACTATGATTTATGAAGGATACATTTGCAAGTATGACTGTTTGATATTTTGAATGTTTCCTGAAGTTATTGCAGAAAAATAGCATGTTTGAGGTACATGAATACATTTCTGTCTCATAAGAACTGTATATACAGTAAACTATATCTAGAACATCTCCTCTGATGCCGGTGTAGTTCTTGAGTTCTGGAGTAATGGTTTGATGTTCCTCATCTCAGAAGTTCTCAGTTGTCCTTCAGTGTTGCTGCAGGGGCTGCTGGGAATGATAGCTGATCTGGCCAGGTGTCTAACCAGGTGTGTGTGAGGTGTTGTGGGCGGAGCTCAGAGCTGGTCCAGCTGGCAGGGATGTTAAATCTGTGTCCTCCACCAACATGACTGATGTGTTGGCAAAGGATGAGTTCTGCCCACTGCCCAGCTAACAATTGCAGGTTGTGAGAACTTTTCCCTAATGTTTCCATTAAGTAACAAATACTCAAAAATGTTATTTTGAAAGTTCTAGGAACATTCGAAATGTTGTTGCTTGGCTTTACAAACATTATTCAAACATTTTGTAACGTTTTTAAAACAGTCTACTAATTACTTAAGAATAAGTAACGTTTTTGATAAATGATAAATAACGTTAACAAATTCTGTTGCTGCAATAACTTTTTGATAACTTCAAGAGAACTTTTAAAGATTGTTAGCTAACATTCCGAGAATGTTCCCTATTAGCTCTATTGGACAGTATTGTTCTGAGCCTATATCTACTGACCGTCTCTCCTCTACTTCCTGTTTCTCTGGTTCTTTTGTCTGGCTGTCTGTTTCCTCCTCCAGCTAGCTGTGAGTTTATTAGTGATTGATGTCTTTATATATTGCTGGTGTAGCAGACGTTTGTTTCTCGTGCTGTCTGCAGGTCTGGGGCTGTGTGAGGGGTGAGACTGCAGACTTTCTCTTACTGATCTGGGATGTATTTTGATGATTTTATATCCATGAGCTTCTGTTTTAAAATGCAAACATTCTTTCACACTCACATTGTACGTGAGAGACGTAAACCGGGTGTCAAATGTGTTTATTTTCAGGACTAGCTGTGCGAAGTTTCTTGCATTAGTAATTCTCTATGTGGGCATGTGCGTGTTAACACACACACGGTTGTTGATGAAGTTTATTTTTTGTTAATCAGTCAACTTTAATTTCATGCACTTCACAGATTTGGATCTTATAAAAGCTGCTTTTAGTTCTTATATAAGATTTCATGAGTTGGAGATTATAATGTTGCTGCAGGGATATGTCAGCTATTACCAGTTATAATCTTAGGCTTTCTCTGAGTTTTTGCAGTGCATTTTGGGATTGCATTGTGTTTAACAGATACATGCAGTCAGTGTGTCATTTTGCTATTAACATTTTGGATTCAGTCTTTGCATCTGTAGTATGATGCAATTACAAATGCTAAAATTAGCTGTTCAGAAGAACAGCTCTCTAAATTTTTGGAATAGTGAATATTCTACCCCCCTATACTAACACTAACCCTAAACCCAACCAAGATTGTTTCCTTATGGATACCTAAAAAATGTTCCCACAAGTTTGGAATTGACTGGTATTACTATACGTGTGGGGACAGGTGGTCCCCATAATGTGGTGAATACCAGGACCACACACGCACACACACACACACACACACACACACACACACACACACACACACACACACTGAAGTGGCATATGAGTGGACAATAACAGGGCAATTGCAGTGGGCTTTTGGGAGCCACACTTTTGAACATGCCCAGCTGGTGTGATGACTGTGTGACGTGTGTGTGTGTGTGTGTGTGTGTAATGGAGGAGAAGCCTCCATAAGGAGAGAGAATAAAGCAAGCAAGGGAATATGGTTTAATTTAGTCTGACATTATACTACAGTACCGTTGAGTATTACACACACACATTCAGATTCACACCTGTGAGACACTGACACTGGAAGTGTGTATATGAGCTGACGGTCAAACAGACGTTTCAGTTGTGTTGTTTCATTTGCCTTCAAATTAAACTCCACAATATCAAACTTAAGTCTGGACTATATTTGCATATATGTTGTTTTATTACAAAAAATGATGACGTACCAATTTTCATTGTTTTAATAATTGAAAATGTAAATGCAAGATTCATCAATACACGTTATTCCAAAGTAAAATAAATTTATCTTTATAATCTTCCATCAAAGTATAATAACTTCTGAAATGACTTTCCTCTCTGGATAATTGTGTATTAAGAAAGTAAATGGAGCTAATCTTGATCTCATGTTAACATTAAACTGTTTAAATCATTGGAGTTCAATAGCTGTTTGGTCCAGACGATACGTTCTCTGACTGAAATAAAAAACTTTAAGATATTTCAGAGCAAGTATAATAAAGGCAGAGTTGACGATTTTTTCAGAAACATTGTTTGTTAAGCAAGTAGAAAGTCTCTTCACTTCCTGATAGCATCACTAAGTAAAGTGCTCTAAATATATTTATACTTTAATATATCATCTGTGGAAAGTGCAGGAGCATCAAATGTATGTCAATCATTGCATTTAGTTCTGAGTTCAGGGATAAGATGTTCAACTTGCCTGTCAAACTATCTCCATCACCTGTATTGAAGGCATGGCCTCCTAAGTGCTTAACCTTGCTTTTAAAGCTAGCTATTGTTAGGAAGATAAATGTATGTATCTCTCTCTCTCTCTCTCTCTCTCTCTCTCTCTCTATCTATATATATATATATATATGTGTGTGTGTGTGTGTGTCTGTATCTATGTATGTGTTTGTGTATATAGTAAGAGAGAGAAAGAGAGAGATAACATCTTGAAAATATCAATATATAGCCCTGTTCTCTACCCATTTCCTGTCCAGGCAGGAAGCTCCACTCATTATTTGTCTTGCAGCTTTCTGCAGTCAGTCACTGGGGATTTGCCGGTGCTATCACAGGGGTCACGGCAGAGGAGACTACAGCCTCTTTGTAGCTGTTTGAGTGATTACTGAAGTCGTCCCGGAGAACACAGGCGAGATAAAAAACAGCAGCTCATCAACAATGAGCCACTGAGGAGCATCTCTGCTCTTCCCGGTCTAGACTCCAACGACTTTTATTGCTTCCGCATGCAAGGTCAGACTGAGACACGCAGGCTTTTCACGCTGAAGCCGGCGGCTTTGATATATGGCTGTCCTTTTTCCCAATGATCATAAAAAGGCTTTTGAATAGCTGTGCACTGTTTTGCATTAGCCGTGCATGTGCTGAAAAGTTTTCCTCTGCTGAAGGTCAGATGTTGAGGGTCAGGAATGCATTTGAAAGCAGCCGCTCCACATTCCAATGTGAATTCAGGTGTGAGTGTGAACAGGAAAAATGAATTCAGGATTAATGTGAAGTGTTTATTAGATCAAACCTGCAGCTGCTGTTAGCTGCTTTCAGTGTTTAATTGATGATTCAGGTGGAACAGGAGCCCAGCTAACAAGTTTAGGTTGTAAGAACATTTCCCTAACATTTCCATTATATAATGTTAAAAGTGATTTTTAAAGTTTTTTTAAGTGTTGTGTTAATGTTTCTGCTTGGTTGTAAGAACGTTATTTTAATTTTTTTAAAAATTCTGTAACGTTTTTAAAACATTCCACTAATAATTTACAAACAATGTTTTTGATATTTATGATCGGTTCAGTTCATCAGAGCATTTTATTGCAAAGAATAAAAATGGTTTCATAGCATTTAATGAAGATGTAACAACTTGCTTCCTTTAAAACACATTTCAGCTAACATCAGCTGTAGACCAGTAGCAGGATTCTGTTTCACCTGAAAATACGTCACGTAACATGATTAAAATGGGTTGAGAACACTGCCTCATTGTGACTGAAGCTCTGGGGTGATGACTGAAAATATTATAGTTGTAGGTTGAAACCCTGCAGGGGTTGATGAGTTATGACCAGCGTGTCCTTAACCTGCGGTTACGTCTCGTATGTCTCGTCTTGTAATTGGTTACTGTAAGTCACTCCGGATAAAAGTGTCAGCTGAGTGACACTAATGTGACGTCTGATAATGGCTGCAAAAATTGAGCACAATGGTAAAATCATTGCCCAGTGAACAACCCTTTGACTTGACATTTTCTGTTATGATTCATATAATCCACTTCACATCCAATCAGATCAGAAGAAAATGAATCATTCCAGAACGTCTGATTTCATTCTGTAAATTCAGTTTCTTTTCTCAGACATCAGCAGAACATCTCACGTGTCTCGTCCTGTGTGTCATAGTGTTATAATCGAGACTCACGTTGCAGCGTCACACAGGTCCCATGTATCTAGAAGAACTTCTTATAACAAGCAATAACAATTCAACAGCTAAAAAACTGAACATTCCTAGAACTAACAATTTTACCATTTTTGTTACTTAATGGAAACATTAGGGAAACATTCTCAAAACCCAGAATTGTTAGCTGAGAGGGTTAGATCATCTGTTTTCTTGGGAATTGGATGAAAAATGTTTGAGCTCATATTGAGATCTCTGACTTTTAATTGCAGACTCTAGTATGTTGGCAAATCTGAGCACAGTTGGAGACATTGTTCAGATCTACACTGAAATTTTAGGGGAGAAACCAGGAGACTCTCCATTTGGTCTCTATTTAGTCTCATTGCTGCTTTAGGAGAAACAAATGAAAAAACTGCCTCTTTCTTTAGCAGCAGAGTTTAAATGGCATTTTTCTTTATACAAACACACGTTTCTTTAGATCCTGTATGTGTGGGAACACACCAGAGACCCCCTGCGGTTCCGTCACTGCATATAATCAAATTCACAGGAAAATCACTGCGGTATAAAGTGGTGAAAATGAGGAGAGCTGTGAAATGAAAGCAAAAAGGCCGTGGGCTCGCTGTCAGCCGAGTACCAGCTTTCACACAGTCTGCTTATTCACAAGTGCACAGGTCAACGCCACAAACTCAAGCCTTCAAAAATGGCTATTAGAACTGACGAAACCTGCGTCCGCTGGAGAATTCAAGTGTGACAGCAGACGTCTGCATGCGTGTCGTCTGCGCTGCAGTCGGTGATGAGTGAGAGCTGTAGAGTAACATTAAAATGCAGCGCTGCCACACACACAAACTTACTGTAACAAACTAACTCATCAATCATGCATTACACCCAGCCAGCAATGTTAGGTTGTAAAAACGTTTACACGAGATAACAAAAATGTTATTTTGAAAGTTCTAGGACTGTTTAAAATGTCCAGTTTTTTAAATGTTGTATTAACATTTTTTCTTGGTTATAAGAACCTTTTAACTTTTTTAATTTTGTAACATTTTTAAAACGTTCCACTAGCTACTTAAAAATAATGCTTTTTATATCCTATACCTCATTTAAAAAAAGTTCTACCATGTTAATGCAAGAACTTTTTTTGAAAGAACTTTTAAAGAATGTTCTGAGAACGTTCCCTGTTAAGATGTTTTTCCTCTGTCACGGTCACGTGATTCCTCCAGGCTGCACAGCAGCTGCGACAGGAAGTGATTCGCCTGAAGACACGAATCGCTTCCTGTGGAGGTCAGACGCTGGACGTTGGGGAGATTTCTGCTGCGTCTGTCGCAGGCGGCTGCAGTAACTCATGCACTGGTGCTTCTCGTGGCTCACACACATTTTGAGCTCAGTGTGTTTTAATGGCAGTCTTGCTTTCAGGCACTGAAAACAGTCAGCAGTGCTGGAGGGTGGCAGGTTATT
This sequence comes from Ambastaia sidthimunki, assembly GCA_036877625.1. NCBI lineage: Eukaryota > Metazoa > Chordata > Actinopteri > Cypriniformes > Botiidae > Ambastaia > Ambastaia sidthimunki. The sequence continues at coordinate 47,396 of JAZGTK010000842.1, forward strand.
TCTTGAGCCTAATATAGTTTGTGCTGGCGAGTCATTTTTAAAGTTACTTTCAGTAAATTCTGGATTTGGACTGCGAGCGATTTGAGTTATATAATGTTTTAAACGGACATTTAACTATTCTGTTTATTTCAGAAGATTCAAGAAAATACATTTTTAAACAATGATGATGTGATTTGTCCTCTAGTTGGTTTTTGATGATGGGATTGTTTTCATGAGACAATTTTCTAAAACCCAGCTAACAAATTTAGGTTTTAAAATGTTTCCCTAATGTTTCCATTAAGTAACAAAAATGTTATTTTAAATGTTTTAGGAATGTTCTTCAGACGTTTTATTAGCGTTATTGCTTGGTTTGAAGAACATTATTCAAACGTTTTAAAACATTTGCAAACAACTTAAGAATAATGTTTTTTGATGCATGACATATAGCATTAAAAAAGTTCTACTAACGTTACTGCAAAATGTTTTTGAAAACTTTGAGAGAACTGTGAAAGAATGTTAAGCAACATTCTGAGAATGTTCTCTGGGTACTTTTTTGCTTACAGAACATTTAATGTTAGAGCGTTAAACTGGGAGACTTTAACTGCAGATGCATATTCACATAGTAGTAGTTGTTAGGAGTAATTAATCCAATATATCCACATAAACAAACACGCACATTGTGTGTGTATCCTGCCAGGAAGATTGTGTTGTAAACTTTACAGCACAAAACAGGCATTACAGAGAAATCTGCTCTGTTTCTCTGTTTCATTGCTCTGCTTTGCTGTTTGTTTGGCTCATTGTAGTTTTATTGTATCGTTACTGGAGTTCCCGTAAAGCAGATAAACACAGAAAGATGTCATCATGTACAGTAATAACCTCAGTGCTCTGCAGTCACACAAGCACAGCTCTGTCCACAGCATGAATAAATCACAGTGTGTTTAGAGGAGGTAATAACAGCGACTGGACGCCGGCCGTCGTGTGTTTGTTTACCTCACAGCTCACTGGCTCTCAGTTTTAAACAGCTGCAGTGGTTTGTGGGAATGTGGGGAGTTCAAATAGGGGACAGTTCTTATGAGACTGAATGCAGGTAAAATTACAGTATAATCTTGTCCACCCTCCCAGCTAACAATTTTAGGTCCAATGCAACTGTTGTGCCTCAAAAGATTTACAATATATTGCACAAGACGTGTTTACGAAGTTTTTTGTTTTTCAGATATTGACATTTAAATGTAACATTCACTGTTGTGGTTTGGACAAGAGCAGGTCAGAAATTCATCTTTGATTAACAAGACAAATTAAAAACGGCCTCTGCTGCAGATAAACAAATAACTGGAGCAAAGAGGAGGTGCTGTGAGTTGTATCCGTCAGCTTATAGAAATCTTTTCTGTTTGCTGTGTTGTTTAGGCTGTTTTACGTTATTGAAAGTTGTTTTGCATTTACTGTGTTGGATGAGTTTTACCCGCCATTAAAGCACAAGAATAGAAGTTTTCATTTCACTCCTGCTGTGAACAGAACTTAATTTCTGAATTTGTTTTTCTTACTGTGATTTAGTCTTTTTTTTTCCAGTGTTTAGACGTTTCTATATTTTCTTTCACCTGCTGAAACCTGAGCATCACTCAGAATCAGAGAGAGAGAGAGACAAAGCGAGAGAGAGAGAATGAGAGAATTTTCTGGTGAGAATGGCTGAGAGGTTTTATTTTTGGCAGATAATGTTGACTGTCTGGGCTTCAGGTCTCTGAGGACTCATGAAATATCAGGATCATTTTGAATTTGTCAATGAAATAAAAGTGTGAAAATAAAAGTCTTGTTTTAGCTTGAGGCTCACATACGTGCCCACAGTGACCTCTGTTACAGTCATATATTTTTTATTAGGAGAGAGATTTCTCCTATCACACTTGTCTGCTAGATATTGACTGCCTACAAGTCATATGAGCAGAACAGAAAATGATACAGGCCTGCGTCGTCTGAATCCATCTGAGATCTGATGCTGAAATCAGCTGAGGTCCGAGCGCCTCTGGCGAACACGAGCGTTAGACGCAGACACGCGCCGGCGTTCTAAAAGCATGAGATGTTCATTTCAAGCTTCAATCATTTTGCAAAGTTTTACTCCTTAGAGGTCAGAAAAACAATTAGGGAGGTGTAATAGGAGCAGAAGGAGGAGAACAGAAGATCTGGAATTGATGGTACGCGAGCAGTGGAGCATTTAAGACGGATGGGCTGTTAAACTGGTGTGTAATGGCTCTTGTATGTGCGTGTGTGTGTGTGTGTGTGTGTGAGTCATCTTTGTTGCTCCTTTCATTGTGTGTAAGTGTGTGTGTTTCTGAGTCATCTATGTTTTTACTTTAATTGTGTGTGTGTGTGTGTGTGAGAGAGTGTGAGAGAGTGTGTGAGAGTGTGTGAGAGTGTGTGAGAGTGTGTGAGAGTGTGAGAGAGTGTGAGAGAGTGTGTGAGAGTGTGTGAGAGTGTGTGTGAGTGTGTGTGAGTGTGTGTGTGCCATTTTCTACATGTAAACAAGCAAGAGCTACACACACTCTTGAAAACCTCAGACATTTTGGTTTTATTTTCTTCCCCTCAGTTTTGGGCAGTTAACTTGATCTGCCTTTGAAATGAGTCCTGCTTTGCCTTGCTGGGATTAATTCTAGTAAGTTTAACAATGTTCTTCTCTGCTGTTCCTGTCTAGTTAAAGAACTATTGTGTAGTTTATTCATTCGTTCATACATCATCCCTCACTTCAGACGTTTCCACAGTAACTGTGTTTCTCTGGCTTCTCATTGTCTTTTCTTGTCCTCCCCCCACATCTGTTCTTTCTGCATCACATACCTAACAGAGCCATTATCACAGAGAGAGAGAGAGAGGGAGAGAGAGCTTTATTTATAGCATCAGTACTTGAACATGCCTCTGTTATTCAGACTGAATTCTCACAGGTATTTGTCCTCTAGTTCAGACGTGTGCGTTTGTGATGTAATTAGGAAAATTCCCAGAGGAAGCTCTGATCCTCAGAGGAGACGTGATGACGGTGTTACACACACAGTTTGAGGGACTGTGAGTGTTTTATTGATCACAGGAGACACCTGACGGCCGAGCGATTGTGGCTGTGTGTTCGTGTCATGTTGTGTTAATTGTCTTGGTGACTGTGGCCACAAAAACAGGATGTACCCAGCTAACAAATTTAGCTTGTAGGAACATTTCCCTAACATTTCTATTAGGTAA
>JAZGTK010000843.1:0-50547 GCA_036877625.1 Ambastaia sidthimunki
TGCACTTTACTGCTTATTGCACTTCTGGTTAGACCTAAACTGCATTTCGTTGCTCTGTACTTGTACATGTGTAATGACAATAAAGTTGAATCTAATCTAATCATCTAATCTAGATCCTTTTTATATTTGCCACTTAACCTCTGGAACAATCTTCCCAGTCTTGTTCGGGAGGCAGATACATTATGTCAGTTTAAATCTAGATTAAAGACCAACACATAGTACTATTGATTTATAACTTAAATCCCTTAAGGGATTGTTAGGCCTAATTAGGTAAACTGGAACCGGGGACACTTCTTATTAGAACAGATCTGCTGGCTCTCACTAAGTCTGTCTGTCTTTCATTTTCCCAAGGTCCCGTGGTCAGCTGGATCCAGACTTTGTCGGGCCCAGATGGTGGGGAGAAAGGATGGGATGACCAGAGATAGATCAGTGGAAATATGATGGACTGAAATTTTTCCTGTTAACTACTAACCTACCTCCATCCTAGTTAAATTCTATATTTTTGTTTCCTGCCTTGTCACAGCAGTTATAGCTGCAATTGTAGCTGATGTTCTAGCTGTTATAGCTCCCAAGGATTTTTCTTCATCTATACATTATTGGAGTTTTAGTTCCTTGCCACTATTAAGCCTTGTCTGCTTGCTTACTGGGAAATTCTATAATTACCATCCTAAAGCCTTTACTCTTTTATTTCTTTGTCTCCAATTGTCTTCCATTCTCTTACACTGTATAATTTTCAGATGTTGTGTATATTTTGTGTATGTATTTTTTAACATATTATATATAAGATACTTATTATAAATACAAGGTTCTACATGTGAAGTTTAAAACAGATCTCGTTATCTATGGTTTTGTTTCCTGGCAAATTTATTTTTTATTAATTCAAAAAAGTCCCACATTAGCTAATAATTAGCTAATAAATTACTGCTTTATGACATTTAATTTCTAAGGCATTCTCAGTTTCTGAGAATTCAGTCTCTATTTCTGAATGGTGCACAACACTGTAAGCTAGACACACTAAACTAACTAAAGATAAACTAAAGAAAATAAACACTATTGGATCATCTAAACAAGCCTAAAACCTGCGACTACTAGGGTTCTGTCATGCATGGTACATGTCTGACTCTGCTTACAATACAAACTTTCATTTCAATCTTGCATGTTTATTTTTTAAAAGGGAAATTAATTTTGTTTGATCTTTTACCAAGTCCTTTTATTTCTCTCAACTGACTTTCAGCGGAGATAGATTTTCTTTACAGTAAACAGTACCTGCTGATTAAAACCTCCTCAGCAATGACAGAAGAAACTGCAATGAAGTCAAATGTTTTTGACCATTGGCTATTCTTGTGGGACTTTTTTGAAGGTACATGCAACTCTGCATGAAGAATATGTTTTTGATACTGTTTTTGTAATTTCTTTATTAGGTTAGAAGGCATAAATTAATTAAGGATGAGGTAATAAAACAGTTACACCCATACCAGAAAACCAGTGTCGGCGTAGAGCTCAGGGGCAGCAATAGATTAGTGTCAGAGACCTGGAAGTTTTCTGCCTCTTTTGTCACAGGGACAATTACAGTAAATGCAGAACGTTAGCACTCTTGTAGCACTTGGTTACTGTAATTACTGTACAAAGTTCCAAAAAGTAAACAGACAACACAAAAAGTCAATGTTTTTTTTTAGTTCCAAATCATTGAAAAAAGCCTGTTACTGACCTACAGTCCACAGCACTTAGAATTCAACAGTCAGAGATAGACATAAAAGCAACTGGTTAAAGTAATTGTAAAAAAAAAAAAGAAAAGAAAAGCATAATTTGTCTTTTTGCAGATTTGCAGATTTTCAGAGCACTAAAAAACAAGAAGCAGAAAATATTAGGCTCATAATAAAGAAATATCACAATAATTTACACTCAAAACATTAAAGGAGTTTAAAGCTTCTCTACAAAGTGAAGTGTGCTGTGTAATGTAACATCTTCAGTCTGTTCAGCACACAATGCTTTCTATCAGTTGATTTCAGAAGACTGAAGACTGACATACTTCAGGCAAAATCCAGATATGATCAGGTTTGATAATATTCATTTTGTTTAATGTAGGTTTCACATAATTAAAATGCATGTGTATAAAATGTCATGATACGTGAGGAAGAAATAGAACTTAAGTAACAACCAGCACCCAGAGTTAATGTAGATGACCTGAAAAATACTGTAGTTATTGAAATCACTTACCTTACCAGCGTTGTTGAAAAAGTTGCAATGGGAAAAAAGTGAAACACACAAAAGAAATGAGACTAGATAATGGTATAAATCAAATTAAGCTTTTAATTTAAAGGAATTCATTTTAAAATAATTTTATAGTTTTTTTATTTTAAAGAATTTTATTTTAAAGAACTTTGGAAGAAATTATTCATTTCCAGTAGTGGCGACAATGTTTTAACCATTTTGCAAAAGACAGCCAGTGTATTAGTAGACTGTCTGCCTAATATCTGCAAGCACTTTATTTTAATCAACCCCCCAAGAGACATTCTACAGACTATAAGCAAATATCAACTTCCGCTAACACCCTAACCTTTCATACTTCAATATGAGTTAGTAGACAAATAGCTGCACATTAATTACAGTTAGTAGAAAGTGGGGACTATCTAAATAAAGTGTAAGCAAGATTTTTTAAATGTTGCATCAGCTGAACAGTCAACAACAAAGTTTAAACATTACAAAGCATTACAACCTATAGAACAAACTGCTTGTTTCCCCACAAAACCTTTTATGTTTGTACATTTTTCATGTACATTGAATAAGGTCTAAATAGTCTTAGTAAAAATGAGGTTAAAAGGCAGTCTATAGTCTTATTTAAAAAAAACAATCCCACTGTAAATAATGATATTGTTTTTTAAATAGATGACAGTTGTGTGTTTTGTATTTGCAGCTCACTGCATGAGTATGTCTACCATACGCACATCTCCCATCACTTAAGTTTCTGTTAATTGTTGGGGAAACTGATGATTAATCGTCAATGTGACAAAATACAGGAGACATGCTTAACATACACGTCAGGGATAGACACAGCTCTGTTATCACTTCTGTATAATGAGGAAGAGAAATACAAGAGTGATGAACTGATCAAAAGTCATCTTATAAACACTGACATTTGGCAGATGCTTTATTCCAAAGCCACTTAAAGTGCATTCAAGCCAAACATTTATATTCAGTGTAGACTTCCAGCACGCAGAATTACTTTGTACAAATATTTGCCACAGGGTATAATGTCACACTCCAGATTTCTGTTTTTAGTACAAATAACAACAAATTTACAACGTTAAACATACATTGTGTAACGATACACGGACACACAGTGGAGCGGAGTATGAACAGGTTTATTGAAATAACAGGTAGGTGACAATGAATGGTGGTATTGATGAGTAATTGTAAATGGAAATTGCCAGAAGAGCAGGATAGTAGATTTGACGGGAGTCTCTGTTTCGTTCGTTCCATAGTATGGCGAAGGTATCGTTTAAACAGGGATAGTTTTCCTAGTATGGAAAGGGATATTGGAGCTTGGTTTGAGCCAGGAATCGAGGGACGCTAACCTGTGTTCCTTGGACAAAGGAACACAGGTTAGTATATGATCTGGAATTCGGCATACGATACCAGATTGAGTCCGTACGTGTAGACGAGACCGGACGACTAGCGGAGCTGAGGTGTGCGGTAATAAAGGCAGTTCGTAATGAGGAGCAGGTGAGGGTGACGAGTGGAGGAGGTGCAGCACGTGATGAGAACGTGACGGCATGCGCGGGGCACGTGACTTTGTGACGCATTGTAGTGGTCTACTGTACTTGAACTGTACTGTCTACTGCAATTTATGCAGTTTGGATGTATGTTTTCTTTGCATTAAGCAAAGAGTCTGAATGGCTTATTCAATGATCAAACGTGTGTTCATAATAAAAATCTTGCAGGAAGTGTAAAACTTGTACAAATTACTGCATGTAACCACTTTTTGTAAAATGTTTTAGTATGTGAATTATGTGAGATTTTAAAGCCTTTTTAGTGCATTTTTTCCATTAGCTCTGAAACATAAAAGCCCACTGTGAGTTCTGAGTGGTTCAAATCTAATTCAAACCAGACAAATAAAAAAACTTACAAATTATCAGCAGAGGGCGACAATGTTTCATTCCTGTCACTGTCGTCAGTGACTGAACGCAAATAACACAACACAGACAGATCTACATTAAACACACAGGACTTGACTGACAATCAGCTGAAACACAACAAAAAAAACAAACCTACAGCTGCTAGTGAGCACTGGATTTTAATGAGAGGACCTACAAAACATTTAAGACACCTTAAGAGTTTCATTTGCATAGCATTGCAGTTATCAGTCTACACTGGGGTCAGCAAACTTAGGCACATGTGCATCACAGAAAGGTAAACACTGGCACAGAATGCACTTTGGTCTGCTGCATTTTTGCTTTTTGTACTGTCAAGGTAACTCTGAGAGGATTTCAGTATTGCAGTTATTTTGTGTAATATTGCTTCTATACAGTTCTATAAACAAAAGCTGTTGTGTTCACCTGTTGCTGAAGTTGATGTTATCTCCATCTGTCTGTGATGCTCTCTTCCTGAGCTCCTGCATCTACTTAATATTAAACTCTAAATTCATTATTAATTGTTAGCCATTCAGTTGCTCGAGTTAACCAGCAGAACCAGACACAAAACAAATAAATAAAGCTGGGTTAATGTTTAACAGGTAGGGTTACAGAGCCAATACAGCCATTTGATATTTATTTGTTTAATAACTGGAATCGACTAGTTATTGAAATAACTCCTTCTGTCAAGACTGAGAAAGGTTTAACATGCCGTTTGAGGGTCAATAGAGAGTTTTGATACTTATTTCTTTGATAAATAACCACTCTAAAAATGTAAATATTGTTCAGGCAAATTTTGAGTTATTTTATCCAGAGAAACACATTCGATTATGCAACAATACAACTCATAGCCTTTATGCAGTAAATTAATAATTAACTGTAACTAAAATAATAGAAATTTAAACAAAAAATGTTGATATAGGAAAGAAAAATGAAAATGGTACCAAAGTAGTGGTATAAAAAAGGAAATTTGTATAACAAGCAGGAGGACAGGTGAAAAATGTAATCTTGTAATAAAAAAGCCATAGATAATGAGACACTAGCTAGTTGTTGTTCATTCTCTCAAAGTGATATTTTCCAGCATGTCTCATTGTTGTTGGTGTCTCATTTGCCTTTGGGGCAGTTGATGATCTGATGACGTCATCACTCTTGACGAGCAGATCGTGTTTGTGGGGTTTTCTGGTCACAAAAACTCTGGCATGATACATGGGCTCCTACAGTGCAGTGATCTGTGGAGACACATGAGTAGAACCTTAAGAGTCAAAGTGGAATTTATTGTTATTTCAGCCATTGTTATTTTAGTGAAACAAAACAACATTTCTTCAGGACCAAGGTGCTGCAGTGAAAAACACAGTACAACACAAAACTAGAATCAACAGTTTTACATAATCTGTATACATAAAGTGCACAAGTGCAAACAGACAGCACAAGACAGTACAATGTCTACTGGGACAATGACATAGTAGGTCCCAATGCAGCGCCGACCAGTACACAGTTTTGTTAGAAGTGACAGAAGCGCAAATATTTAATAGTGGAAATGGCAAATAGTTATTGAGTATTTAGGAGTCTGATGACATGGGGGAAGAAACAGTGTCTTGAAAGGCGCCTATAAATAAAAGGTATTGTTATTATTAAACTATTGCATAGTCTGGTCGTGAGGGCCTGAATGCTTTGGTACCGTATACCGGATGGCAGGAGGGTAAAAAGTGTGTGTAAGGGGTGTGTGGGGTCATCCACAAGGCTGGTGGCTTTGCAGATGCAGCATGAAGTGTGAATGTCTGTGATGGAGGGAAGAGAGACACAGATGATCTTCTCAGCTGTTATCACTATCCGTTGCAGGGTCTTGCGGTCCAAAGCGGTGCAATTCCCAAACCAGGCAGTGATGCAGCTGCTCAGGATGCTCTCAATCGTTCCTCTGTAGAACATGGTGAGGATGGGGGCTGGGAGATGTGCTTTTCTCAGCCTTCCCAGGGCTTCCTAGGGCTTTCTTTCCCGTGGTCTTCCTTGCTGTCACACCATTTTGTGCCTCAAACCAAGCAAAGAAGTTTGGCATCACTGTCAAAGGCAGGTGGTGTTGGCCTGTAGTTGATGATAGCCTGGATGCCCTGCAACATGCGCTGCATGTCTCTGTTGGCCTTGAGGTGGCTGTGGGTTCTCTGAGCATTTGTGCGCTTTGCCTCTCTGACGGCCCGGGACAGTTTGGCCCTCGCTGTTCTTAGGGTCACCTTGTCACCTGCCCTGAAGGCGGCGTCCTGGGTTCTAAGTAGCGCATGCACCTCTGCAGTCATCCACGGCATCTGGTAGGAGCGTGTGGTGATTGTCTTTGAGATGATACCATCGTCAATGCACTTGCTGATGTAGCTGGTCACTGATGTCGCGTATTCCTCCAGGTTGGTGAAGTCGTCGTCAGTTGCTGCTTCCCTAAACATGTGCCAGTCAGTTTGTTCAAAACAGTCCTGAAGAGCAGAGATGGCTCTTTCTGCTGATTCTTCTTCCTCAGATAATGCTTCTACTTCTTCTGCTGTCTCATTGTGGTGTTCGGGGCTCTGCTGCTCCTTTCTGGAGGAATCAAAGTGCACATATGTTTAAATATCTGTTCACTATCGTGAACAGTCTAAATGCAGTACAACAAATATGATGCTCTTTTAAGAGACTATTTGTAAATCTAGAGAAGGTATACAATAAAACAATGTAGCAAAAGAGGAGCAAAAATGACCTCAAATGCTCCACATCAACTTAAAATCTAAACTCTTAAAGTAATGTGAAACTCTTATGTGCATATCCTTTTAAAGTGATTTTAAAATATTTTTGTCGCAAATAACATCAAAGACACATTTTGCAATGAATCAAGAATTAGAAAAATATTTAGATATATAGCTTATATTATTAGCTTATATTATTTAGCTTATAATAGTTGGCTGCCCTGAAGGGACGTCCACGGGATATTTCAAAAACATAATAAATAAAAGGAAATGTTACTCACCACATGGGCATTATCAGCATATGGATCTAAAGAACTGAGCAAAACAAATAACATATGCACATTAAATTAAAAATTTACACTAGATAATGATGAATAAAAAAATTAAAATCTTAAAACTGCATGTTATTTCATAAATATCATACATAATTTAAATATCTTAATATTTTATTAATATAATTAATATAAAATAATATAATTAAGTCCGCCTATTTAAAGGGTGAAAAATAGTCACTGTGTGGTTTGGTATCATGGTGTGCACCACACTAAACATGGACCAAAGAAAGCCAAGGAGAGAGTTGTCCCAGGAGATTAGAAAGAAAACTATAGATAAGCATCTACATGGTAAAGGCTATAAGACCATCTCCAAGCAGATTGATGTTCCTGTGATTACAGTCACACATGATATTCAGAAGTTTAAGGTCCACGGGACTGTAGCCAACCTGCCTGGATGTGGTCGCAAGAGGAAAATTTATGACAAATCAAAAAGATGGATAATACGAATGGTAACTAAAGATCCCAGAATAACTTCCAAAGAGATTAAAGGTGAACTTCAGGGTCAAGGTACATCAGTGTCAGATCAAACCATCCGGCACTGTTTGAGGCAAAGTGGACTTCATGAAAGACGACTGAAGAGGACTCCGCAGTTGAAAGCAAATCATAAAAAAGCGAGACTAGAATTTGCCAAAATGCATATTGACAAGCCACAAAGCTTCTGGGAGAATGTCCTTTGGACTAATGAGACAAAACTGGAGCTTTTTGGCAAATCACATCAGCTCTATTTTCACAGACGAAAAAATTAAGCATACAAAGAAAAGAACACTGAACCTACTGTGAAACATGAAGAAGGCTCGGTTATGTTCTTGGGCTGCTTTGCTGCATCTGGCACAGGGTGTCTTGAATCTGTGCAGGGTACAATGAAATCAAGACTATCAAGGCATTCTGAAGCTGTAATGTGCTGTCCAGTGTCATGCCCATGGGTCCTCCAACAGGATAATGACCCAAAACACACAGCTAAAGCACCCAGAATTGGCTAAGAATAAAACATTGGAGAAGGCACCCTTCAAACCTGAGACAGCTGGAGCAGTTTGCTCATGAGGAGTGGGCCAAAATACCTGTTGACAGGTGCAGAAATCTCATTGAGAGTTACAGAAATCGCTTGATTGCAGTGATTGCCTCAAAAGGTTGTGCAACAAAATATTAAGTTAAGGGTACCATCAATTTTATCCAGGCCAGTTTCATTTTTTTAATGCTTCTGTTGAACCACAATTCAAAAGCAATCTGATTCTCATTCGTTTTTTTTTTAGTAAAATTTCATTAATCATTACTTTTGTCAGGTTCAAGTTATTTCAGTGACCACTGTGGGGTTTTCTTTCTTTAATGGAAGGGTACCATCAATTTTGTCCACTTGTGTATATTTATAGCATTAGTGTCTGTGGTTTCTGGATCAAAAGTATTAAATTCTGGAAATTCAGGGGGTGGCACAGTGGTGTTCTGAAGTGATGCATTTGTTGTGGCCAAAATCTCAAACTTTTATGCCAAAACAAATCCTTACAATAAAATATGTCTAAATTCAGATACTTGATATAAAGGTGAGTGATCAGATGGTAAATATAAAAAAAGGTTGCAAACAGGTTAGCCAGCATCCGGCAATAACTCCAACTTTACTTCAACAGTGTTCAAAACTGAATGGGAAAACTACCATCCACGGTATGTACCGTGATACTCTCATGGCTTACCAAACGATTTAGAAATACAGGTCAGCTGATGGCCCCGTGGAATTAAATAATGATTAATTACTTGCTGGGGAACAGAAGCTACTCTTGCCTGCACTCTCTGATAACCCCTTACTGACACTGAAACACAGACATGATTTCATCAGACCCACAGAATGACGCTAAAGCTAAAGGAAGGCAGAACAGTCAGTGATGTCATTTCCTATTATTTCTTAGATTAAGGAATATAATAAAATACATTATACAGACTTAAACTTCTAAGAGAAGTTTTTTCCTATTTAAGTTTATCATATATTTATATTATCTTTTTATTTCTAAAAACATCTAAAAATATCTTGTCTTTATCTATATCTATATGCCTTTTCTCCAAACCACAATTTTTATTGACCTTTCAAGATTGGCTCCATTAATAGCTGAAAAGCCATGACCTTTTAGTAAACATACCAAACAAGAAAAGGAATTTATTTTGATATATTAAATGAAAAGGGATGTATTACATATTTGGCATGTCATGTAAATGTGAGCCTACTACTTTTATTTTCCACCTTTGTCACAGCAACATGCTTAGTGTAGTGTACTGCAAGGCATTACACAAAAATCTGACAAAGAGGCTCTACAATTGACAGAAGGCTTATCAATCAAAAATGTTTTAAAAAACAGGTGATACAATGAAAAAGTTAGTTTCACAAACCCAATTATTGAACAGGATAACCCATGTGGTGCATTTTTAGGAAAATACAGAGGAACAAAAAAAAACAGTACACATACTGGTGGTACTGGATTTGCTGAAACACAGACACTAACGATATCCGCATCCTACCTGATTGGCTGAAAGAGAAGACGGTAAATATTGGTAATATTTACTATTCAATAATATATTCCATATATTTATGCTCCCAGAAAATAACTTGGTAGCAAAAAGATCAGCCAAACTCTGCATAATAAAAAGTAATGTCGAAAAAATATTATTTATATATATATTTTTTTTCTTTACCGCCTTAATGCAGTAGAAGAAATGTTTTTGACAAAGTATGTTGTAAGTGAAAAAAGCCCCTGTAGATCATTTACAAAGCTTACACAGCTTGTAGACCTGACCTAAGTATCAGATCAATCTCAAACCCAGAAACAGTTATTTCAGCTATGTGTGCATTTGCCTTTTCTCTGTGTACTTGTGGGATTTTTCTCTTATGTTTTGGCCAGTGTGTTTCCTGCACATTTACAGATGATGATGATGTGATACTACACAACAGGTAACAGATATACTCCTATGGTCTTCTTATGTTTCACATTCCTGTTAGCACAACATATTTTGTCTTTTAAGGGCTAACACTTCTTCAAGACACACAAGAAGTCCTGCAACACCCGCTCCTATTAACTGTAAACTGATGAGCTGGTCAGCCTGGTCACCATGTAACTCATGTAGAGAGAGGAAGGTAACACCTTAACACTTACTTGCAGGAGTCAGATTAATACAAATCCTAGTGTGCAAATTATATTATTGTTTTGTATTGTATAAAATATAATATTTCTTTAGCTTTTATATATTTTCCAGACTTCTGGAAGCACATTTTTTCAAAATAATATTTTATAAAAACAATTCTGATTGAGCCATAACTGTAAAATACTAAATATTTGATTATTTTATAATCCTAGACTTGATTATTCTGACCAGTTTTTATGCAGCCAGCAAATATTTGACAATGGCAATTGAAACCCTCGGTTTTGCAGTTTCGCTTCCAGTATCTGGAACGGCCATCTCAGTTTGGGGGTCAACAGTGTGTTCACAGTCAGTGGGATGAGAGGCAATGTCCAGAAGAGGGCGACTGTCAACCTCAAGACCACTGTGGGGAAATGTTTGCCTGTGGGCCCAATGGTAAACACTTTTGCCTGTCGTTCTGTCTAAAGGTTTGCCTGTGGTTCATTTTTTAAATGTAGCATGCATGTGTTCTCATAGGACGCTGTATTGGACAGCAGCTCCGTTGCAACGACGAGACGGATTGTTTATCGCATAAAGATGAATTGGAATGTGATGTGATAAATAAAAGAGAAACCAAATGCACACACATGCTGGCCATTCCAGGAGCTGAAAAAAGCACTCAAGGGTATGACAATGATGAATACAATACACGAAAAATAGATCTGTCAACTCAGTCTGACTTTTGTGCTTTGTGATATCAAGCATGGCTCACTTATTTTCATTTCTCAAACACTTTATGTTTTAATCAGATATAATGCTGTATCTGGCACTTTCATGAGTCATGTTCTGGACCCTAACTACTATGGAGGTATTTGTGACTATGTCTATAATGGAGAGTGGAGAAAACTCATCTATGATCCCTTCTGTGAACACATCGGTTATGAAGATGATGAAAAGTATTACCAGAAACCATATAACTTTCTTTCCTATCAACTGGTGGTATGTTTGCATATGTAGTCTATATATATTATATAAATATTATTGTGGTGATGAATGGGCACATGCAAATTGACTTATACAGTACTCCTATAAAGTACAAACATGTTAATGTTTGAATTAAATAATTAAATAAGTTGTTTTGTGTTACATATTACACACTAAAACAAGTGAATCATATTTAATGTTACTGTGTTCTGTAAATTATATCAGTGTAAATCATGAGGACAGTGGCAGTGAAGAAAACATAACATTGTAAAACATCTTAATCCTTCAGTCTAAATATAATCAAATGTTTTGCTTTGCCTCACATTTACAGTGGCTCTGTTTTTTTTTCAGGCTCAAGCAACCACTGAGGAAAGTTCTGATTATTATGAGGATGCTGTTAGCTTTCTCAATGCAGTAAAAACAGAATCCTCTTCCAATGTTGGTGGGTCGTTTGGGATCAATCAAGTGGAAGTTGGTGTGGAAGCTGGACATCAGTACAGTTACATAAGGAACATATCACAATACAACAGTAAGGTGACGTAACACATCATGGCTAATATACTACAATATAAACTGCAATAAAAATCTGGGATTCCAAATCGAATTTTAAGAATTTAAACAATCAGAAACAGACAATAATTATGATTTTTTTTTTAAACAAATGCAGTGATGTACAATGAACATGATATTTTTAACTATGCATTATTTCTAGATAACAAAATACATTTTTGACCACGTTATCTCACTTATACAGTGAGCTGCCATTAAAGCACACAAGATGCCCTTTGAAACAGTGTCAGATCTTGCTGGAATAACACGGATCATAAGGTTTTGGTTGATATTTGAGTGCATGCTTTAATTCATACAACAGAGGGGTCTCACCAAATACTACAAATACAATAGATGAATTATATTTGTATTATATTATTAGATAAATAAATTATATTTGTTTAGTTAAATTTGTATGCACATACAGGGAAATTTGTATCCCATACAGGGAAAAATTTTTGTTTAAATAGTGCTGTCAATCACCTTACAAGGATTTACAGTACTTAAATGACAAGTCCACCCAAAAATAAAATTTTGCTCATTAATTACCCTCAGGGCATCTTAAGAGGATATGACTCTTTTGTCAGCCAAACACAATCAGAGTTATATTAATTGATATCTTGGTTGTTCCCAGATTTAAAGTGGCAGTAAATGGTGTTCAAAGAGCAAGAAAACTGATTTTCATATGCTTTTAAATAACAGATGATCAAAATGGTGGAAAATGACAAATATTAATAGAACCAGCATAAACCAGGAAATATAATGACATGGAAAATGAATTTCAGACAAAGTATTTAAAACGTTTTTGTAAAAGTGTAGCATCCTGTGAACATTAGGGGCGCTGTTTTCAAACTTCTCATGTACTTTTAGGACATGCTGTAGAGGACCCTACTATTTTGTGCTGCTGTGTCATGTTGTTTAAAAGATAGATTTAATATGACCCAAAGACACCAAGGCTATGATTTTCTGACAATCGACTCAAAAGGTATGAGCAAAAATAGCCATTTCTAAAATATCATGACCTGTAGGTGGCACTGTTCCCAAATTTGGCAATGTGTTGGTGAAGTTTCCCAAGTGTTGATCAAAGAATGACCAAGACAACAAACAAATGTTGGGTAAATATCGTTAAGATTACGGCATTGTAACATTTGAACAAGAATGTAAAAAAATCATCTGAAACACATGGAAATGGTCTGACCACATGGAAACGGTATCCATATTTTTATAATTTTTATGTTTAGGAGGTGGGCTTCATCAGGTTGTTGTCAAAAGTGCAGACAGCACAATTTAAAATGAGGAGCAAAGACCTGATGCTGGACGAGGACATGTTGCGGGCATTGTCAGACCTTCCTGATCAGTACAACTTTCCTGCGTATTCCCATTTCTTCAATGAATATGGCACGCACTACATCACAGAGGGAACCATGGGTGGAGTTCTGGATTATGTTGCAGTTGTGAACAAAAATGCCATGAGAAGACAAGGTAAGTAGACTGTTAAGTCCTAGACGTAAAACGCACAAGGTAAAAAAATCCTCAAAACTTTGTAAAGGATGTTGGAATGTACCACTAAAACCTTCACCAGCATCCACAAGATCTTCATATTTGGCATTTTTGATCATTTTCTGTACTGTTGTATTTTTATTTTTTTATTGATTTGTAAAGTCCAGTTAGAATCTGTGTTTGTACTTTCGCCACATTCTTTTCTCTGCCAGAACTACAAGGGGGGGAACTGGGATTTTGCCTTGGTGGGTCTTTGGGCCTGGCTGTGACTGAGAATGTTAGCACTAAATTGAAAGCAAAACATTGTGCCAAAGAAGGGTGGTTACAAGATTGTACGTAACTTTTTGCCTAATTTTGGTTATTGTCCTTTGGTGATTTTACAGTAATTTAAACTAAACTATATTTTTTCAACAGCTATTAAGACATCCAACAGTGTTATTGAGGATGTATTTCACTTTGTAAAAGGCGGCCATACGGGTCCCAGCAGTAGAAACTTGGTTATCAGGGATGCCAAAAGTTACAGGATTTGGGGAAAAAGTCTTAAATACAACCCCGTATTAATTGATTTTGAGGTGTGTTTGTCTTATCATCATGCTTGCCATGTAGCAATTTCACTGTGTTATTACATATGCATTTTACCATTAATAGAGTTGTAATCAACTCAATTGTCCTAAATGAAATTCATCCTAAAAATATTCACAAAATAGTCATTATGGTTCTGTCATAGATTCTACCAATATATGAGCTGATGCGTTTTAGCACGGCAGCTGAGCAGCTACGTGAAAAGATCCCCTATGTGAAGATGGCATGGGAGGAGTACATGCAGATATTCAACACGTGTCATTGCGCCCCCTGCATGAACAATGGAGTTCCTGTGCTGTCCAGGACATCCTGCAGCTGTATGTGTAAAAATGGGTACAGCGGGGTTGCCTGTGAGGAGACACAAAGAACAGGTGATGTACTTCACAAAGTATAGTTAGAAAAATGTCCATGACCCATAATTATCCAACTGAAAAATTAGGACAAGCCCAGATAGAATATATGTAGTATACTTGAAATAAGCACAAAGCTTTACACTTAGAATGCCATGTTTGTGGTGAGTTTAAATTTCAAGAGATCCTCTAAAAAAAATCCAAACACAAGTGGTCACAGAATATGAATCTGAGATGTATGTTGATACCAGGTGTAAACAGGGTCTTAGAGACAATTATTTTTTTCCCTCTGGCAGGTCCTACACATGGATCCTGGAGCTGCTGGACCAGCTGGTCCTCCTGCACATCTGGAACAAAGATGCGAAAACGAGAATGCAACAATCCTTCACCAGAAAATGGTGGTTTAGTCTGCCGAGGAAGCAACGTTCACAGGAAAAATTGCTAAAATTCTAATTTGTATCTTTTCATTTTACACCAGGACAGTTCTGTCTGCATAAAACATTTATTTTGTCTTTAATTTTACATTGCACAAATGTTAATAAAAGCCACTTTTTGGTGGTTTACTCTTTTAATGTTGTACAATAAAAGGTTTTGTAAAAGTAATTTTGGTGTTAATCTAGAGATGTCAAACAACAGTTACACTACAAGCATTCTGAGTGTGATGAGAGTGACCTAGTTTTGTTTTATGCTGTGTGTGGCAAATGATGTAAAATGTGTAAAACATACAAAATAAACTTTAAAGTACAAAGGTTCTTGTTTGTTGATTTTTATCTAATGAGTTGAATGAATTTAAACTGAAAAAATTTAATTCAGTTTTTAAATAGAAATAAACAGTGTAATAAGATTTTAAATAAATGATTTGAATGCAGTAACACTGTTATCCATATGCAGTATAAATAATGTCTAAAATGAGTTTTAAAAAATGTCTCCAATGACCACATTTAAACCAGTTTTCAACTTTGTACAAAGGTCCCCTGGAAAGATCAGATGTTAAAAAGACAAGATGTTAAATCAGATGTTTTTTGACATACCACAAAGACGTCAAAAAGATGTCTTTTGGATGTACCTATGCTCAGTGGGTAGTCCTGTCACTAAAAAAAGCATATTTTAGTGTTCCCTTTTAAGAACCTTCAGGTGTAATCATTGTAGCGTATCAGCCGGGTTGTAAAGCGTTATTTAAAACACTATCGTTCTTCCCGCTGAAATGAGGGAATTTAAGCTTTAGCTCAAAAGGGAATAATAAGTATAATTAACTGTAATCAATTATACTAATTATTGTAAGATGTATATACAGTATATGTTTTACATGATTAAGCAGAATTAATAATAACAATGAATTAATGCATTCGTCCAGCGAAACATTCATACCTTAACTCTAAGAAATGTTATTTCCCGTGGCCTTTAGAAAGCACACTTCTTACTGATAGACAGTGCTACTTCAGAGCATGTAACAAGATCGACAAGTTTAAATGATGTTCGTTTGTGAGCGGTTAAACACAGAAACAATCACAAGTGAATACAAAACGGTTTATTACTACACTAAGGCAAACAAGACTAACTATAGACGAACAATACAATATGACATAATACAAATAAAGAAAAGCAGGAAAGATAGAAAAAGTAACAGAATGGCAGTATCACAGATCAACACATCTGCACGAACTATCTGTAAATCAAATAAGGTGTGCGGGTCGAGCGGGAACAGGGCCTTTGTTTCAACCTGACACCATATTTGCATAGTGAATGGAGCTTGCAGAGTTTGTGCTAATAATGTGAGGATTAATATTTAAAGATGTAGATGCCAGCTATGGTATTGTGACATATACCAATGGTCAGGAATTTAAAGGAGCATTGTTTAAAGACTAAACATGACAGGGTTTAACACACATACACAATAATGATATTATAATTGCATAATATAAGCACAGAATATAAGAGTAATATAGCCTCTGTGTTTAGAACAGGGTGGCATAACATGGATACAAGCATGCAATACAGAAATATACATATATACATTTAGAACAGCTTATTTGGTGATATGACTTGGATATGAGGTGTTTTCACTGAGGGCTTAGTTAAACATCTGGCTCTTCTGCAGATGTTTCCTAGCCCAAGATCTCGGGTTCCCCTGATGGAATGCTTTTGAAGCTGAGGAGGCTGTCTAACCCATCACCCATTTACGATCAGCAAAAGAGCAGAGGGAGACACTGAGTCTACCCTAGTACCACTCCACGATCTGAAAGAGCATTAGGAAGACCAGTCCGACTCTCTATCCAAGTCATATCTGAGGCTGTTACACTCCAGATGGTTCCTGACCCCGATGTTGTAATGATGACATGGCACTGGGATCCGTTTTGCAGCTTTATTGACAACAGAGTAAAACAGGCAGAGGTCAGAACACAATAAACAGGAATAACGTAGGTAAACCAGAATCAGAGTCGAGGGACAGGAGAGCATCGAGGCAAGCAGCAGACACGGGGAATTCCGTAACACAGGCAGAGTCAGGGCAGGCAGCAGGCAAACAGAGTAATCCAAAGGGCAGGCAGATAGTAATGGCAAAATGAGGCTTCATGAATCAATGGGGCTTTCCAGCCCAAAGGTTCACCAAAAGGTTCATTACCCGAAGCCTCATTGAATTGTTCTCAGTAGTGACACCTGCTGTGCAAAGTAATGTATGACAGACAGATCAATTAATCCTGAGCCAGAGTATTCTGGAATGCCTATGTATGAAATAACAAAGTGCCGCGAGGTTCGAACCCTCTTTATGCAAAAGCGATACTCAAAATGAAACGATCACGTGTCCCACAGAATCCGAGGCCTCGTTTGTCATCAGTCACATGATTCTTACGCTAACGATACAAGCCTCGAATCGGGGCTTCATCTGGCACGCCCCTTTTTGCTCGACACAGGCTTCAAAGCCTCGCTTCAAATCACACATCACTACAGGCAGAGTAGAAAGGCAGGCGGCAAACAATCAGATGAGAGGGGCAGACAAGGGTAACAACAGGCAGACCAAAACCAGGAATAAACGCTCAGAAATGTAACCAAAGAAATACAAGACTTCGCAATGATACACTGAGTGAGCACAGCTTATATTGAGTCCTTGATGAGTTAATGCGTTGCAGGTGCGGTGACAGGGGCGTAGTCAGCCCCAGGTATGTGGCTGATGGGAAATGTAGTTCTTAATCAAGAAACCGTATTTGGGAGGAGTCTCCCTCTGGTGGCTGGAGAAAGGCCTCAGGACCACACGCTACATCATCATGGTGTATGGTTAGTTAATATCTTAGAAAATAGCCAGAAATAGTACAGTGCGTGACTGGCATCTTACTGCTAACACAAATGTGCCATGAGTGTGACAAGACCTTTAGATACCCTCGCTCCCCCAAGGTATTAGCTTGTTGTGTGTCATAGTGGATTAATTCTAAATAAATAACTTTAATTTAAACATGTTTAAAATCTAAATATGTTGCTGTGATGTTCTGTCAGACGAGGACTGTTTCCAATTTGGGTGAAGCTAACAATTTAATAATGTAAAAGTGTTGTTATTTTGCTTTGAGACTGGTCACTTAAAAATTAACCTGTTTTGTGATGTCATGATGTCACAAATCCAACCATTTCGAACTTTTTTTTTTCTGGAGACCGATTACATAAACGCTTTCATTATTGGTAAGGAGCACATTATAAGCTATGAAACTTGCAGAATGTATTAATGATATCAAGACCTCTTATATGTCAAAAGATCAAGGGAAATTTGATTCCTTATGTCATGAAGTAGTGACAAAGATTCACTGTAAATAACACGGGTTATATGGACTCCACGAACAGCTTGCTTATATGCATAGGTATGGTCATAAGACCTAACACAGGCTACACAATAGAAATAACATTTCTAACGTTTTTAATTGTAAAAACCTTAACATTTATTTTTTGAAAGATGGGTGGTGAAATGTCTCCTGTGTATAATTTCAATGGATATTTAATGCAAAGCAACAAGTTTCCAACATGTACTACATCTTTTCTTAAAGAAATTGGTTAATAGTCAGCTGTAAATGACCCACAATTAACAATATTCATCAATGTATAATTTTATAGAACTTAACATGTCTATTTAATACAAAGTGTTGGTTGAGATGGATAAATGGTGAGGTTTTCAGATGCAGTCAGCTGATTCCTCCTGAGGTCCTATGCATGTCAGGCCGTTGTTCTGCGGGGCCGGATTATTACACTGGCGGGTCCGTTTCTGAGTTTTCCTGGTACAGGTGGACCATGAAGACCAGCAGCTCCAGCTACCATCTACTGCAGATGCTGGTGTGTTCAAATTAATAAACAGAATGTTCAGAATTTATGATAAGCAACATTATATTGGATTTAAGATTTGATCACATTTAGAGTTTTCTTCAGATGATAGTACATACATGAGAATCAGAATGGCAAACAAAAATAAACACATTTTTTAAATATTTGTATTTGTTTCTATACCTTTTATACATCAATTTCAGATGTGTATTTTTGTCACTCTAGAAATAGAATGAAATTTGAAATAGAATTGATATAAGATAAATGGTAACCAGTGTTATTTCCTATGTCTAAACAAACTGATAAAGGAGGTGGTGGTAAATTCTATCAAAGGAATAGCTCACCCAAAACAAAAACGCACACATATTACTAATCAGATCAAGTATGAGCACAGTGATAACTAAAAATCTTATTGGTTTCACTCTGAGGAAGACACCCCTGAGACTATGCTCTCCCAGACTGGAGCTCAGGAGGAGGCGGACACAGAGTTGGCAGCAGTGCTATCTTGGGCAGCGGTGAGCATTGGGTTGGATTGGAAACCTCCACCCTCTCCTGAGCACTTATAGCTTGATTGGTATCCGGGGTCGGAGCGTGCTCAGCCACACCTCACCTGGTGCCTTTCTTCCCTGAGGTGCACAACAAGCTCACAAAGTCGTAGAGCGTGCACCCGTTTTGCTGGTTCGTCTGCTCTCACTACTCTCAATGCCCAAGTGGTGCGATTGTGGTGCACCTGTGCCCACAGAATGCTGCTACCTGGAGGAACCAACCTAGGCTCCCCTCCCGTGCCAGTAAGTTCTCCTAATCCCTGGTTTTCCTCCACTCTTAAGGTCTACGGCCATTAGGCCATTTCTGCTAGACACAACACCATTAGAGGTATGCCCTATGGACCGGCATGATCTGGTCGTCAGGTTCCTCAGAGGTGCTAGGAGGTTTAATCCCCCTAGGCCCCGCCTCGTCCTCTGTTGAGATCTCACTGTGGTCCTGGAGGCACTACAGAGGGCCCAATTTGAGCCCCTGGAAGAAGTTGGTCTCTGTGTCTTCACGCCGAAGATGGCCCTTCTAGTGGCGCTCACCTCTATTAAGAGAGTCAGGGACCTGCAGGTGTTCTCTGTGGCCAGTGATTGTCTGGAGAGGTCGGGGATCTTACATGTGGTTTTGAGATCCCTGGCCTGGCTATGTGCCCAAAGTTCCTACTACTCCTCCCCAGGACCAGGTGGTGAGACTGCAAGTGCACCCCAGCGGGGTGACCCGCCCTGACCGTGTTGTGTCCAGTGCATGCACTGCAGTTTTATCTTGAATGAATGTAGAGCGTTAGCTTTAGCGTTAACTTTTTTGGAGTGTTTATTAAGGCAATACCTTATCTGCATACTTTACAAATAGTAAATCTGTTTAAAAAACACATAGTACGCTGCTATCAGTGGGTGTAGTAGCTTCTTAATTACTTTTATTAAATTACTGTTTCAATAAAAGCCCTCAAATGCCATGCTTAGCACTTTCAGTCCTCCACTTTCAGTATACAATTTAGTGTCATGATGCCACATAGACCGCCATATACTAGTTGGCAGTGAATTGTGTGAAAAGTGTAGGCTGGCAAAAGGGCACGTATCATAAAAAAACCCAATGGGAAACCCTACAGGCCTGCCGACTTCACACACATATGAGTGCAAGGGAACCCGTAATATTGCAAGCCCACATGAAAATTGTTTTCAAAAATCATTTAAGACAGGGTCAAATGATCGTTCTTTCATAGATCACATGACACACAGACGCACCTGTTCTTTGAGTTATCTCACAGCTCACTCCTTTATAACCAGTTGGACAAACACACACACACCTTGTGCCTAAAGACAAAAAAGACAAAAAGTATTTGACTTAGCTATTTTTTAGTTTTTAGTATTTTTTAGTATTTTTAACAATTAACTTCTGTGTTTCCATAAGAGTGCACAGCCACAGTAATATAACACCACTACCGTTCACAACATATCTTTGGGCTGCTGGGAAACAGTTGCAGCTCAATCTCATTCACTGCTGGATGACCTCACCTTTGAGGATGGCTAGGCCATTATTGAGACACGGGGAACATTGGCAGGAGCTCATTTCTCTTAGGAACTCAACCAGACCTCTTCTCAAGTTCTTCTTCAGAGCGTTAGCGTTCGAGAAGTCATGCGGTGACACCAGCTCATACAGTGGTTCAATCTATTGAAGACACTCACATGTGATATCATTACTTACTTTCTTGCTTTCTTTGGTTTTCAGAGAAGTTAACAGAACATTTATAATGTGATATTACCAAATTTCTGATAGTTCTCATGTCTGTCATAAATCCGACACAGCAAGATTATTTAAAGGTGCAGTAAGCGATTTCTTAAAAAAAAATAGTAATATTAGTCTCTGAAAAAATGATATGTAACTTAATTGATGAGCTTCCCAAGCCAATGAAATAATTCATATTTTTATTTGTTTAGTCTTTGTTAATATAATTTTTTACTCATTAAAATAAATAATTAAAATATATATGATAATCATCATCAGGCATACACTGCACCCATAATACAATTCAAGTATAATTTACTTATTGAGACCTGTTATAAAAAGAACACATTTTTTATTAGTATTAATACACAATATAATATGATATTTATAATTAAATTATTTTCTTTTAATTCATTAAAATACATAATATTAACATCACAGGCATACATGGCACTCAATCATTACAATTCAAGTCACATTTTAATTTAATAAAAAAAATGTCAAACAAAAAATGTCAAAATGTATTCAATATACAATATCACATAATATAACACAGTATTTATTAGTAAATATAAATATTACACGTTTGTTGGTGGTAATGCTGTAAATGTGTTACGTCGAGGTTCCCACACCGCCCCCTTCTGGCCATTAGTGGGAACCGTCACCTGAACTGTTTATTAGACTACATTTCCCAGCAGCCCTCATACCAGGGGCTGTCACTCCTCCTCATTACACACCTGTTGCCAATAATCTTATCAAGGACTATGTATTTAAGCATCCATTGAACATTGTGTCAGGGTGAAGTCTTGTATTCCCTGTTGGTTGCAATTCTGAGTGTTTCTACCTGGTTTTTGATATCTGTTATTACCCTGGTCTGTTCCTTGTTATTCTGATTGGTTGCTGCCTGCCTTGTTACCTGGACTGTTATTTGGATTACGTATTCTGTTTGCTGCCTGCCTCGACCCTTGCCTGTATATTGGATATCCCTTTGCCTGCCTCGAACTTCGCCTGTACCATGACTCTGATTCTGGTTTGCCTCTGCCATTACGGTTTGTTGTTATTGACCATGCCTGTTTTATATTCTTCTAATAAAAACCTGTGAATGGATCCGCACGCCTCTGACCCCTGCGTAACAGAAGACTTCGCTGCACCAGGATCCAGCTGTTTTTATGAAGACCCGTTTGATCAACTGATACATCTAAGACAGGGTAATTTATGCATGGAAGATTATGTTAATCAGTTTTGTGCCTTAGTAAATCGAGTTAGTCTTTACAATGAATGTCTGTTTAAAGATCTGTTTCGTTTTGGACTCAATGAACCTATTAAGTCGCAGTTAACCAAGGAGGTGGAGAGACATACTTTGAATGTTTTGGACCGAGCGCTGATGCTGTGTGGTTCAGCATTCACTGTGGGTGATGTGCCCGAGCCCGCCCCGGAGGCCCCAGTTCCTGAGGTCAACCAAGCATCACCAGATCGGGAGCAGGAGCAGACGTCCGAGCTGGTGGTGGACAACGGGAAGGAGGAAAGCTGTGCTCGCTTCGAGAGCAATGAGGGTGAGCTCTTTCCGGTGTTTGCTAATTCTGTTATTTTGGGGTTGGAGCAGGCGCTCCCACCCACCCTCCCTGTTTTGCAGACACCGGCCACGTCGCTGACATCAGCTGTCATGCCTCCTGCTCACCCTCAGGACAACACCTGCACGGTGGCTGAGCTGTGGCCCTTCCAGCCTCTGCCAGCGCTGCGGCCGGAGGATCCCTCTGCTTTCTCTCCGCTCCGAGAATCCTGGTCTCTGCCTCAGCCCGTGGACCCTGCCGCTTCGCTCAGCCACCTAGCTCCCTCGTCTCCGCCCTGTCCCGTCACTCCGCCAGCTCCACCAGGCTCCTTTGTCCTCAGTACTCCGCTCCGGTCTGTCGTCGACCTTCCCGCACCTCTGGATTCTGCTCCTCTGGCTGCACCTCGTCCCGCCATCCCTCTGGCTTGGTCTGACTCCTCTATCCCTTCTGCTCCACCTTTGTCCTCCGTTGCACTGGCTTCACCGCGTCCCTCTGGATCCAGACCTCTGCCTCGGTCGCCGGTGAACCCCACTCCGCTCTGGCCCTCCGGATCTTCGTCCTCGCTGGGGATTTCTCCTCTCCGGTCCCACTCCGGGATCCTGCTCACGTCAGGAGCCATTCGTAGGGAGGGGGCTCTGTTATGTGGAGGTTGGTGGTACGTTTGTTGGTGGTAATGCTGTAAATGTGTTACGTCGAGGTTCCCACACCGCCCCCTTCTGGCCATTAGTGGGAACCATCACCTGAACTGTTTATTAGACTACATTTCCCAGCAACCCTCATACCTGGGGCTGCCACTCCTCCTCATTACACACTTGTTGCCAACAATCTTATCAAGGACTATGTATTTAAGCATCCATTGAACATTGTGTCAGGGCGAAGTCTTGTATTCCCTGTTGGTTGCAATTCTGAGCGTTTCTACCTGCCTCGACCCTTGCCTGTATATTGGATATCCCTTTGCCTGCCGCCTGCCTCGAACTTCGCCTGTACCACGACTCTGCTTCTGGTTTGCCTCTGCCATTACTGTTTGCTGTTATTGACCATGCCTGTTTTATATTCTTCTAATAAAAACCTGCGAATGGATCCACACGCCTCTGACCCCTGCATAACAAAATGAGTCGCGACATTCCCTATTCTGCCTTCTCTTATAAAATAACATCTTAAACCTAGTAAAACCTACATATAATTCCCAGCAAAGGTATTGTTTAATGTGAAACATGTTGAAGATTAGTGGACAAGCTGTTGATTCATTACATGTTACGCTATTCTCTATATCTGTGAGATATAACTATCTCACAATTGTAGTTTATGCAGCGTAGCGAAGCCTCACCCCCATTGACATCCTTTAAAAAAACCTACCTCTGGTCTCCTTGCAGCGTTTTGGGGTTTATATGTTAGTATTGCAGGCTTGCATTTAAATGGCTTTAGTTAGTCGTTGTCTCTGTTGCATATTGTGATAGTTATTTTGATGGTGGAGCAGAGAAGGGGTGGTTTTGTTTGGGTGTGGGTTTTCTCAGAAATAGCTTTATTAATGCATCTTTAATGGCATTAATAGTCATGAATGGGATTTGGAAAATATGGGAAGATCTTAACATAAGGAAAGCTTTTCTGTGGAAAAAATAACAATTGTTTCTTACACGAGACTATCCTATGCCTCAGAATATAGTTGCATGTTTTATAGTAGTGCATGGTGCTTTTTTATATTTTTGAAGTTTGGGTAACAGCCGTTATCAGTCTGTATATTTCATAATTCATTATTTAAATTCATTATCATAATTATTTGTGTTATGTTGTAAATCTTTCAGTTCATGTGAGGTTTTTTTTTATTGAGCATGTATCGTGATGTCATTTTGTAGTTCACATGCATGGCAATTGACACGTGATTTGTTATTAAGCTGACCGTAATCAGGAACAATCCTAACTGGAATTATAATTAATCAAGATACAGGAAATAAGTTGTTGTAACCCAAGTGGATGTATGTGAGAATGTGTAAGAAGTGTTAACGTTCGATGTTGAAAATAAATGAAGAAACAAAAGGACGTCATGGACTCCTGAGTCGTGAGTAAACTAGTTCTATAAGGAAATTACATGTCCCATACACAGTCCTTATTTACTTTAAATGTATGATATCACTTAACACTGGAACAGATCTCTGGACAACCTTAGGTCCATCCACATGGTTTACTTCAGCCCATAGATTTAACCAGTACACTACAAAAATAACCCATAATTAGGGCAAGCAATTTTGAAGAGGCTAGCTTTAGCGAGCTTTGATGGCATAATATTTCACTCTTTCTCCACGCCTCCTCCAAAGGTGAGCAGCAGTATGCAAATACATGGTTTGATAGGCAAGTAGGACATCCTATCACTGCATCCAGACTAAATGCAATGATTGGATGAACATTTTATTATCCTATGCCTTCCACAGAAGATATGGTTTAATATTTATATATAAATATTTAGAAAGTTTACATAGTGATTTCAGTGATATCAGGACATGCAGAGACTTTCAGCCACCATAACAAAAAATGTTTCTGGAAAATTTTGTCTACCATGCCTTTAACAGAATACCTGTAACGAATCCGGTCTCTGTGGCTCCCTTTACCTGCCGCCAGCGGGAACCGTCACCAGAGTATTAACTACATTTCCCATAATCCCCGTACCTGGGACACGCCCAGGTGGTGGCCATTTTATAATCACTCACTCTATAAATACTCACCTCCAGCACGAAGTCTTGTTTTGCCCAGTGTGAACAATTCCAAGCATTTTTCCCTGTGATTACTTACCTGGATACTTACCTTGGACTGTTTCCCGTTTCTGATTGTTTGCTGCCTGCCCTTTGGACTCCGCTTTGTTATTGGATTACCCTTGTTGTTTGCCGCCTGCCCTGACCCCTTTGCCTGGAACTGTTTACGATTTGGATTACCTGTGTTGCCTTTGTTTGCTGTGTTTTGACCCTTGCCTGTTTACTCTAATTTCTGTACAATAAGCGCTGCATATGGATCTACCGCCTTCTGAGCATTCATTACAATACCTTTTAACCAAACATTAACATTAATCGTTTTGTAAATTATATAAGTTTACCTTCCTGTGGATATAATCTGGGTTGTAGAAGACAGCGTCACCCCACAGCTGCATGATGTCTGGAGTTGGCAGTCCCTTAGAAGCTAGATGTGAGACTGTCTCACTGTCACCTCCTCTCACAACAATAATGATGTCTTCCACCATTTCCCTCATATTACTGGAATCTGAAGCACCAGAAACAGAACAGAATGTTTAGGAAATGAAACGGAACATTTTGTTTAGCTTTTGCTGGGTACATGGAAAAATCTTTAATCCTTTATAAGAAACAATCCTCTGCTTGAAAAATGTGGAAAAACCCAACCATATACAATACATGCACAAGACACGAACCTACGCCATTGGTTAAAGTAAAAGACCTATTTAAATGAACAGAAACTGTCATAAGTCAACACATGAATAGGTATAGTTGCATAATAAATTAAGTATTTGAAGCATTTAAGTATTAAGTATTGAGTATTTTAAAGTATTTAATAGTAAGTAATAGTAAGTAATAGTACTAAAGTATTTTAACATTAAAATAGAAGCATGGCTCCTGCTCACCCCCAAACTCTTTGAGCAGGGCAGAACAGCCTCCACCTGAGACTCCTCCACTCACATACGCTGTCTTAATGTTGACCCCAGCTTTTAAAGCAACCTGCAAGCAGGTCTTGGCATCATTGAGGCTGTAGCCTATAAAAACAATACCAGAGATTCAGCAGAAGCTTAAACTATGTGCTTAAAGGTTGCTACGTTGATGAACCTTATATTTATTACCAGCTTTTTTAAGTTTCTCATCATTGAGGATTATGGTATACTCAAAGTCTCCGCCGAGCATTGCCTCTTTGACAAAATGTGTCCCGTAGTCATTGTAGAGCTGCCGGTATTCTCCGTATGTGTATTCCAGTGGCAGAGCATTCAGGCGGGACAAGAATTCTGGGTGTAACATCAAGTCTGATGGCTTCAATGCATAGCGTGCTACCACCAGCTCAGAATGTGCATGAATAAATTTTTTTTTCTGTGGAGAAAATTATTTTATTAGACAATAAAATATTATTATTGTCTACAACAAAAAACTTAATGTCTGGTCAAGAATGTTATATTGTTAATGTAATATATCAATTTTCTATATTAATATCCTCTTGTTTTGTCATGGTTAGAGGCATTTGTTAAGGTTGGCAGATGGCAAATGTTTTAGGAAGAAAAACTCAACTCCAAAAGCAATCCGTGACTTTTTCAAAATGAACAAAAATCAGTTATTGAGCAAATATAAAAAATCAGTGTTCAATTTATTTTTTGTACTGTACCCCAATTCGCAACAGTTTATAGTACCTTTATAATAATGATTTATAATTTAAGCTGACATTTCCTGACTTCCTGCTGAAATTTCCAGCTTAATTGACTTCAACATACATAAAGAAATGCATGTAAAGTTACCTGCAATTTTATGTTTGAAACAGAGATGGTGATAAAAAGGCAAAAGTTACAGATTGCCATTTAATTTATGTCTCAGATCATTTATATTTAAATAATTATTATGATTGGAATTAAATTTCAAAACTTACTGTCCCAGAAAAGTTGAGCATCTTCTTCACGGTTTTCTTGTACCTGTGGTCATTATACTTAAAACTGAATTCAAAAACAGCAGGAATAGCTATTCCAAAAGAGACACTGGTTTTAGACAGAGTTGATTTGCTTTCACTCATGTAGTATTCACTGAATGAATCATATGCCTCTATCTTAAAGTCAAAGGAGCCTTTTGTCTGTGAAAAAAAAACAAAGAAAATGATTTTGGTTTCCACACCTATGGTAACACATTTACCAAGGGAGTACAAAAAAGTTCTTTTCAAAGGCTTGCAACTACTTTTGCAACATGTAATATTGTGTTTAAAAGAAACATGCCTCTATTGTGTACTGTTGTAGATTATATGGCTTCCTGAATCGAACATCCTGGATGAAGTGTGGCAAGCATCCACCAGCGTAGTAACGATTATTAAGCACCACTGCTTCTAGTTTTCCATTCAAGATGTTGGTGCTGCAAATGAAAATAAGATGATGTTGATGCTACATATGAAAAAAAGATATCCAAATATTTGATTTGGTATATTTGGTAAAAATCTAAAAAGGATAATTCAGCAGAATGAATCTAACTACAAGTATTTGACTTTTGTAGTTTAATATAATAATATACAGTAAAAGTCTCAGTGGTGGAAATGACCATGATGGAAATCCTCTACATTTTGAACTGGAATTCAGCCAATCCTACACAACCAAATTCACCTTGAGAGATACTATCCAATATTGTGATCACTACATGGTTAACTGTAAGGTATTCTGTATTAAATACTTCATTAAGTGACTACTTAATGACCTCCTATTACCTATTGACCTCCTGTTATGCTATCATCCCTCAAGCCCAGATTGGTGATAGTCAAGTTATTTGAATAACATTACAAACCGCTATATTTGCTAGAGGAGGAACAGTACTTTCTTTGTATATTCTACGCTTTGCAACAGATTTACTAGAAATATTAAAAACTATTAAAGCTTATAGGACTTGATGGAACAATGCCTTGAATAATCAGCACAGCTTGCTTTATGTCTTGAGTGGGGGAGGGGTGACAACGTCATTGGGGTCATCAGGTGGGCACCCTCCATCTTTAGTGTTTTGCTGATTTAGGCCCACGACACCTCTGGAGGGCTCAACAGCGACACCTGGCGCTCCAGGTGTGCCCCCTTCTGTCTTTACCCCTCAACAGTCATCTCACAGCCCAGTTGGAGTCCTTTCACTTGATCCACAGCCAGTTGCTGCCTCGATCCGCAACCTCTGAGAGTGACTTCACTGCTTGCTGGAAGGCCTGTCCTTTCACCCCCATTCTCTTCAGGAGCCTGGTTGTGGTTTTGGCAACAAACCCTCTGCATCCAACTTCTACAGGAAACACCTGGATATACAGGAATTTCTGAGAAGTTGACCACAGGACAAGGTCAGGCCTGAGAGTAGTTGTCATTATCTCTGCTGGAAAGACTAGTTTGTGGTCAAGGTCGACCTGCATTCAAAGTCAAGGTGGAAGGTGTTTGCTCTTGCCAATGTTTTTGGCGGACGTTTGCCTGTTCTCACAAAAAGGGTGGTGCTTGGAGGTCCATGCATCAGAGGAGGGGAGGGCATTGATGGTGTTTCTCCTTCCTTCGAGGGTGCTAGCCAGCTGGCGCAAGACTTGGTTATGCTTCCAGGTGTAATGGTCTTGGAACAGGCTGATTTTGCAACCGGTCAGGATGTGACTCAATTTTGCTGGTGTTTGGCACAGCGCACATGTAGGGTCTTCTCATCTCCACTGGTGTAGGTTTTTGGGAGTTGGAAGAACATCATAGGTGGCTCTGATGATAAAGCTAAGTCTGCTTCCTTCCATTTCCCAAAGATCTCTCCATGTGAGCTTACGATGTTCTAGGTTTTCTCACCTGGTCCACTGTCCCCGCACCCCTTACTGCCTTCTTCTGGCGTCTGGGGACTATCATCCAGTAAATGTTTTGGCTGAGGTATTAGTGGCATGTCTGAAGGTATCTCCCTCTGTTCAAGCCTCTGGGAGTCTGTGTATGTTGTTTTCAGGTGGTCCTTCAGCTTCTTTTTTGGCTCCTTAAGAGACCTGCTCTTTTCCTGTGAAAACAGACCTTTAACAAATATGAAGGGATCTTTGTAGAAGGAAGTTCTTGCCTTCTCTTTTCTCTTGCGTTGAGTTCTAAGGTTTTCCGCTTTCCACAGGCTTGCTAGGTGAATCTTAAGATCTGCATGCAAGAGGTCATAGGCTGTTCTTTGCTCTGCTGTAGCTTTTTTCCAGTGCTTCCTTAGTTGTCGTCTTTCCTTGACTTGAAGTTGCTCAATCTCTCACTGTCTTCTGGACTTGGGTGGGGTCGGTGTATCCTTCTTTCTTGGCTGTTTTAATCCAAATCTTTCTACTCCATAGACGTGTCCCATTGCAGTCAGTATGTGATGCAGCAGTTTGCCACACCGCAGACATTTATCAGGTTGTACAGTTTGGATGCTACTTTGGGCTTGCATGTCCTTAAGTCACATCCCAAGGTCATGTCTGAGACATCTTCAGTGTTTTCAAGATATTAAGGGGTCCAGACACTTCCAGTGCAGCTGTGTTGGTATTCTCATTCCTATTAGTGTGAAATGCTTTTAAAACATCTTGGGTTACTTGACTGTAACGCTGTTCTCTGAAAAAGTGTGAACGAGATGCTGCGCCCCATTGCCAGACTGTAGACATGTCTAGATGTGTCTTCAGAAAAAGTTGTCATCTGAAGACGTGTTTGTTATATGCCAATTTATAGCCTCTGCAGACGCGCATTCTGATGACTTCACCGCCTAAAGGTTTTCATCATTTGTAAGTTGCTTTGGATAAAAGCGTCTGCTAAATACCTAAATGTTATCCAAGTTCTCGTCATGTTTGACACATGCATTATGAGCATTATGAACCGCAGCATCTCAGTCCTGCTTTTTCACAGAACAGTCAAGTAAATGAGACATTTTTCTTTTTCTCCCTCGACTTTTATTCCTGTGGATACCAGAATCTTCTTTGTTATTTTTTTTAAACCTGTGATTACATCCATACTGTGACTACTCTACTTTACTACGTTACAGTTCCTAATAATAAACATTATTCTCCAGGACCTACATATTACAAAGGCAAGAACACAAATAATACATGCATGTCACTACCAGAGTTGAAGAAAATGAATATAAATGGAATGTATAAAAATTTTTCCAACCCTTTGGCAAGATTCTCAATTCCATAATATTCCTCAGTGGGCTGATTGCAGGCTTTATATACTTTCTTACAGCCCTGTTCGTCAGAATCATCCCCACAGTCATCATCACCGTTACAGCGCAGACCCTCCAGCACACAGCGACCTGACAAGACACACAGTTCAACTATTCGTATCAACGTATCAACGTTAAATATTACAGACTACCTAATTTTTATCTGGTGTTTTTCTGTGACAAATGGCATGTTGAAGATGACATTCTCTCTTTATGGTTTTTATTTAAGAAAACTAATGAAATTTCAGCCTTCCCTAATAAAGTTTCTTCAATTTTAAGTCACTCTTAAAAGGTATGTATTACGATATACCAAACTTAGATGATAATGTGTAAAACAGTAAATGAGTTTATTTACATAAGCACAGATTTAAACAGGTGAGTGATGATTGAAATGATTATAGTACGGTTCTCTGGTAGATAGAATGAATGGATTGTCCTTACAGATGGAGCTTGTGGATCATGATGAACATGGAGGCGAGATGAGTTAGTAGGTGAGTTGGTAAGCTGTGATTGGTGTAAGGGTAAGCTGGGCTAGTTGCTAGGTAGTGATTGGTTGATTGTGGATTCAGTTTGATCGGGGACAATTGATTGGTTGGTGGGAGAGCCTGGCTGATCTGTGAGAGTACCCCCCCACGGTCCGCTCCTGAGGGTTGTGAGCGGACCGTGCAAGTTGTGGAAGTCAGTGATGAGTGTAGGGTCTAACCTGCTAAGTTAGTAACCTCTAGGCCAGTTTAGTAAGTAGGGGTTTCACTTTTTAATGCATCTGCCTGCACACTGCCCTCTGAAGGTGATGGTGAGTGGAGAACCTCTCACTCTCCCGGAACCAATGGTCAATTGCTGGAATGTTGAGAGTTCTCGAGACCAGTTCTTGGGACATACTGAAGGTTAGGTGGAAATCCTGCAGTGTGGGTTTAGAGGCATCACTAGAGGGAACAGAGTTTTCTGCCGATTAAATGGAGTTTACCAATAGAGTTGGTGGAAGAACTGTTTCTGGATCCACTGACGGATCGGTAGGAGTGTGAAGATGTATTCTTAGAACCTGGTTGATAGAACATAGTAAAGTTTAAGGGAGCAAAAAAAGGGATCATCTGGCTTGTTGGAGTAAACCCTTAGGGGTTGATATTCCCTATGTTCGCAATATGCTCTTACAGCTCCTCAAAGTTTCGTCATAGAGACATAAATGTAGCACCACCAGAAACCTGAAACCCTCTAGTTTCCAAATATATATAATCTACAACTAAATTTAATTTTAGAGATTTGTTAGATTACAAAGAACATCATGCACTTTTTCAACCTCTGACTCATTCAGTCGCTCTTAATCGCCCGCCCATTAGCAGGTAAGAGCTATTCATATGAAAATGCATTGTAAATTGGCGCACGGTAGTGGATCATTATGTGGTGAGAAAACGCCCCTTTCCACTCCTATAAACAAAGACATGTTTCAGGTTTGTTTACAAACTTACGTAAGTATGCTTAAAGTCACGTAAATTATTTTAGTCTATTTCAATCGAAACTTGTGTTCCTAAATCGAAAACAAAACTTATTGCTCCATCACCTCGGACTTTGTATTACATGTAAAACCATTATGAAGTTTGCATGGAAATGTACAGCTAACAGTAGAATGCATGTCATAGGCTCACGTAAATATTGTCACGTAAATGTGACAATATTTTGTGTGACAATATTATTGTGACGTAAGTCACGAAAATATTGACCGACCTACATTCATCAACTTTGCTACATTGTGAGAAGCCGTTAGTGTATGCTATTATAATATTATAGGCATAAAACTGAATAGTGTGAATGATCTAAACTCAGATATGATGTCATGTAAACGTCTGAACATAATGAAAGAGCAATGACTAGTAAGTCTTTTGTTTGACAGGATGGGCAATTTACATTAACAGGGGGAGGGGCATTTACAGGTGTTCCCCAAAAAAAGACACTTTTTTGCACTTTTTTTTTTACATTAAAAATATATTTTTTTACATACCTTGTACTCTCATGTTATTATTGCTGAGAACTTGCAGATCATAACAATATGTGTTTTATTGAGTATAGATGATTCTAAATAGGAGAAATTCCTTATAGAGTAAAAAGTTTCAGTCTGCCACTGAAGTGCCTGAAAGGGCTCAGACCCCAGAGGGTTAAGACGTTAGCTTTGCAGACTTGAATATATACAGGTATACTGTATATGCTAGGATTTTGTTCACATATACTCTAGGATTTTGTGCACATACACTACGTTCTTGTGCACCCTCTAGCCAATCCTTCCATTCCTCCAGGGCGAGTTTTATGGCCAGTATGAATGCAGGTGAATACTTCTTTGAGCTGTTGGAAACTTGAGTGGCTTGAGGTGTCCAGGACAGAAACTTGGGCTTATGATGGAAAAGAGGGGTCAGAGGATGAACGATGAAGCTGGCAAATCCTAGAAAACATTGGAGTTTTTTCATGGAAGTTGTGATCAGTTCTTAATGGCAGCCACCTTCCCCTCCTCCATTTCTATGCCTTGACTGCTAATGTTGTATCCAAAAAACTGTACTGAGGACTGGTGGATTGAGCCATTTTCTGCTTTAAGGATAAAATGGAGGTCTCTGAGCCTCTGTAGGACCTCCGCAACATGTTGCCGGTGTTCGACCAGGCTCCGGAGCTATACCAGAATGTTGTCAATGCATATGATCACAAGTGATGGAGACACTCCCAGTGCACCTTGTGCATAAAGTCCTGGAACACAGGCAACATCAGGTCCCCCTAGTGACCAGTAGGGGTCACAAAAGTGGTCTTCCATTCATCCCCCTCACATATCTGGTTAAGGGGCTTGGTAAATGGGCTTGTTTCTGAGGCAGCTGGGCTAAGGGGAAGGGAGTAGTGTAACTTTACTTTGATCTTGTTAAGTGCTCAGTAGTCAAAGCAGGGTCGCAAGCCTCCATCATTTTTAGCCACAAAGAAGAAGACTCTCTATATATTCTTCTATGGCCTCCTGCTCAAGGGTGCATAGTGGATAGATTCTGCCATGTGACACTGTTTCACCCGTAATCAGGTTGATGGCGCAGTCCCATGGCCAATGAGGTGGTAATTAGGTAGCCTTTTCTGGACAGAAGACGTCACTGAAGTAATAATAACATAAGTCTACAGATCCTGTAGAGTGTTTCTACAGGACATTCTACTGAGTGGGAAAGAGTTGTATAAAGCATTCGAGACCAATGGAATTGTCAAGGAGGGGGATGGAGCCGCAATTGAGAGCTGAGTCCTTGACGGTAGGAGGTGAGAAGAGAATTTAATTCTATCATGCTAGATTGCAAAATTTTAGAGCATAATCATGAACCGAAGGTTTTAAATTATACAATTGCTTACTGATAGAGGTATCATGAGGGCGTAGACCAAATACTTCATGGAAATGACTGAGGAATTAATTGAGGGATTGAGTGATCAGTCTAGTTTATTACATTAACTACAGTATGGACATGTCCCTTATATGCTTGCTTTTGTCTTTATTTTGAGCACTACAGTATCAGTCACTTCATCATTTTAAATGTAATTTAACAAAATTTCAATAAAAATGTGCTTGTGCTATTATTCATTTTTAGATACATTAAATTGCACTTAGCTACTGTATATACGCAATGTCTAAATATTTTTGGATCCATTGTCTTTGGACACCAAAAATTCACAATAAATAATTATAATTGGTTTCTGGTTTCTGTGAAGCCTAGGTAGAGCGGTGCTGTGAGGTCACCTGTCGTAGTACAGCGAAAACCCTGGCATGGAGGAGCAGTTTTTTGACAGGAGTATCGTGATGGAGGAGAGCAAGGCTCCTCCTCTCTGCCGTGATCATGACAAGGCTCGCCACCAAACTCAGATGGCTGAACCAACGTGGCATAACGATACTGAAAATAAAGAAAACAGGTTAATTTAATTATTGATAAATTCTCATATAATCTAAATATCTGCTTAATTTAATTATTTCATGAAAACATGTATTCCAACATTAATTGTTGGAATACATGTCTACACTGTCTGTTAATAATGTAGACATGTAATTAACTGGCAGATGCTACAAATGGCTGGTGTAAATATGTGACTGAATACACTACAGTACTCACCCTCTTCTTCAGGCAGGGATCACAGCGCGTCCATGGAGACCATTCAGACAAGGAACAGTCCACCGGGTTTAGAGGGGGTCGCACAGTGTCCCTGTCTTCTGCACTACACACTATTATACCACTGCTAAAACAGGTTTTAATAAACAAAAAAGGAGGGAAAATAGGTTAAAATCCTACTGATCTTCTGATTGTAAATGTATTATAAATCGCATAACACTGATTTAGACCACATTAGACCACTAATTAATAAATTCCAACATGTTCCAATGACAAATACTAACAAATGTAAAAATATGGTGGTTGCTGGTTTGTCTTTATCAACAATATGGCTCATACCAAAACAACAGATCTGCTGTAGGTTTACTAAACTTATTTTCACTTATATTCCAAATTCCCTGAATTCAGCAGAAATAGTGATTACAGAACAAATGATTTGGACTGTATCAGTGACTTTACAGATTACATAAGTGAACCAAAGTAAAGCAAACCACTCATAAATTTGTGAAGAATTAAAATACACTCCTAAAATAAAACATATTCTTACCATACAATAGCGAGACAAAGTGTTGCTTTGCAGTAAGCTGAATGTACTGTCAGGAAACACACCATTTTAATGAGTACATCTAGACAGACATTTGTAGAGTGCACAGTGGCAGACCTTCAACCCTAAACCTTCCCATTAGTCCCTCCTCTCATCTGTCAACATCAAGACTTTCACATTCACAGGACAACACTGAAGTTATATTGTACACCTACATCATGCATGACTTTAAACATATTGGCAAGAATGTTGACCATTGATGTGCAATATTTTGCAATAATAGGAGGAATAAACCATCTAATGTGTTTTGTAATTTTTTAGTGAGTAAAACAAATCTATTTGCCCAAATCAAAGTATTTGGGTTTTTCAAGGATTGGTTATGTCAGTTGGTTTTCATTTCTGGTAAAATAGTTGCTTTACCTCAAACAGAGAAAATCAATAGATTGTTCTTTGTTTGTACTACATTTAAAGTAACTCTTGGACTTTCAGCTTGGACATTAGCTTCTTGTTTACATGGCTTTTCAAACTGATTACAAAGTTTAATATTTCTTAAATGCTGAATTTTTTATTTTTGTTACCTAATGTTTAAAATTACTCTATTAATGGGCAAAGGTTATTGTCCATAGTCAATTAAGTTCACTGACCATTTATAAATTGGGAAACAGTATTTAAAGATTCTTAAAGAGAAGATATTTACTCCTCCAGCAGCAGAATTAACAAAGTTATTTAATAATCCTGTTCACTCTAGAGTAATAACACCATGTTGCGAGTGGTTTGTTTGTGCCTCTACTAGCATTGCTCTCATGAGTCTCTCTCCCTACTTTTTTCTTATTACTTCTTGGTGTCTAAATGTAATTTGTTGCTGTATTGATTATATCATATTAAATTAATCAGTGCTTGCCTTTGAACACAGTCCCGTTAGCATTATGGTAGCTGGTTAGCTTGTCCTCTGTGTTTCCTCTATGTTCTCTCCAGCGTTTTATCTGTGTTGAGTTCATCAAATAACTGTGGTAAGTCGGAATAAATCACAGCCCCACAGGCCACATTTTTAAAAAAACATCAACTTGCCCTTGTGTGTTAATATTGGCAGACATACTGTACTGCAAGTTGACAACATCCAGACAGTTTTCTGTAGCTATGATACTGTTCTTGAATGATACTGATACTGATACTGATGATACTGAGTATAAGTGATGCCTTGAGCATGGACCTTTTACTTTGACAGATTTATATGAGACAAATGCTGAATGGAAAGGTTTGTCAGTAAAAACAAACATGAACTTGAAGAGGTTCAAACACATGCATACAGTATTGATGTTATGAACCACACCAAGCTTGCAACACTGAGAAGAACAAATCTCACGGCACAAAAGCTCTTTAAAATGAGAAAGACAGACAAAAACATTTTGTCATTCAAAAACACAACATCGCCAGTGTCATAATACACTTAACAGCTACATGGGAAATGTTATTTTAAAATGTTCCCTTTTTATAAATCGTTTAACATCATTGTATAAAAGCTATAAAATCCCAAACTAGAACATCTGTCATCAAGTTGCGTTTTAACAAAAGCAATGTGAATGGTCCATGTCTGAAATTTTGTCTCTTTTCTTTTTGATGACAAATACTCCAACAATAGCATATAATTCCTTCCATTAAAAAAGAAAAGCAATGTTGTCAACTGATGTTTTTAGCTTCTCTGTATTTCAAAGGCACAGCTTCACAGTCATTATGTCTGTCATATGTCTGTCAGCTTTATGTATGTAATACTGACTGTCATTGTATAAAGGACCTTCAGCCATAGTCCATGAACCATCATTGTCACCAAATTTTTAATAGTGAAATATTCCACAGAGCTCAGTACAGGGTTATTGTGCTCTCAAAAACGCTTCTCTGCATGTCCAGAATGGCTTTTCCTAGGGATAAAAATACAAGTATAGCTTCAGATATTAATGATGCATAAAACTTCATTGAACACATCAAACACACTGGGAAAACTGGGTCAAAACACAGAAACACTGGAAACAATGAAAGAGAAAACAGAACATAATGCTGACATATTATCTGAAAAATAAACAAACCAACCTAAATATAAATATATAAATATAAACAAACTAAATAAACTTATTTAGAAGTATTTTCTCTTTAGATGTCTGGCTGTGAAGAGTTTTGTATGCTTGTTAGAACATCTGATGGCATTTCATCAGTGCTGAGAATTTAAGAAGAGACCTTCTGTAATAGAGGTTTAGACCATTGATTTAGATTCAAGCAACAATTGCACATCAGTGTAGTGTATTTGGCTTAAAGGTGACCATAAGATTTCACATTGGTACTGCCACAAAATGCATGTTTCAATTACAGCACAATTACAAAATGTAAAAGTGTTGTTGGGATACAGTGTCACTTCTTTTTTTATTATTTTTCTTGGCAATTTCATTGTGTTTCAAGAAAGCTATGATGATCACCAAAAAAAACACATACAATTTTAGGAGAATTGGACTGATAAAGATCTGAACCAATTTTTAAAAAAGACCAAAAACGCTTATAAGAGATATAAGAGACTTTGAAGCAAAAAAGGGAACACAATAAAGGTAAAAATAAATAATGAAACAAACAAGGCCATTACTGATTTGTCTTCTGTTATATGGCCTGAACAGTCAGTAGTTTCCAGTAGTGATGGCGCTGTTGAAGAAACATTTGACACGCATGTGGTTTCCTGCTCAGGACCAGTAGCACCACCTACAGTGGAAACATCAAACAAGTGTAAACAGACACAGTGGGACTAAAGGTCTGAGACCATGAGTGACGATACTCCAATTTGCATTTTTATTACAACTTTTATTATCAGTGTAGGAATCTGTATAATAATTAAATTAAACAATTACATGAATTTTAGAATTTCTTAGTATTTGTTTGGACGTCTTCCCTTTTGCTTCTGATGATCCATTTTATCCAGGCATGAACTGAGAATGTTCCAAAGAGCAAAGTAAGTATTGTATTGTATCTAAAATACCCTAAAATACCTAAAATACCCATTTTTTTTTATTTTAATTATAAATCCCAGATATTCAGTGTTGTCCATTTGGACTTATATCGCCTGGTCAGGCTCAATGTGTGATTGTTTATCTCCAAAAGGAATTCAGTGAAAAAAATTGAGATAAAAAAAATTGTTTAAACACTCACAAGAGTCAGTCATGGATGGTGATATTGATGATCCTGGAGTCATCTGTAACTCATCTGTAAAAAAATCCAGCTCACCACAGCAGTCCTCCACTTTTTGTTTCCCAGAAGGCTGTGCAGTGCCTGTCGCACCCTCCTGTCTTGCTGTGTTGATGTGAACGATTATCGCCTCTTCCCGGGGGTCCTTTTTTAGGGTTAAATCCACCTTGCCACAAAGTCTACAAAGTACTGAGGACTCGTAATGCCTGATGACGTGTCAGGGGGTTCACAGGAGTGGGGCTGCATGGCAGCTTTGGGTACCATGCCCTAAATCACAGCACCGGGAATTGGATGTGCCTCCACAAAAGCCCACTGCTGCTGGCTGGAGATTGGAAGAGAGAAAATGGATGAAAAGTTCTGGGGGGTGCTGATGTCCCATTCTTCTAGGATCCAAAGCATTTGCAGGTAATGCTTGCATTTGTGACATTGTCATCATTTCAGTTCTCATTGCTGATATTTGATTTTTTCATCTTTCTTACCCAGAAGGAAATCACTTGTATCTAGAATCACCAGAATCAAAATGTGTTTAGTAATAGTGTTGTTTATTTGCATGTGCTATCTGTGTTTTTTTTTAGCAATTTAGGAAGGAATTTATTAATGACTACAATTTATTAAATAATTTATGCAAATCGGATAACAGAATGCATAACAGAATGCGTTGGACTTGTATTTTCAAGACCTGATTGTTCACCTGTGTCTTGTTCTCCCTCATAAGTCTGGTGTATTTAAGCCCTCATGTTCCGTGTATTATGTGTCTGTGGTAGAATAGGAAAATGAAGCCTCATAATGTCCTTTGACTTAATGGTGATTACATGAAGCTTCAATGAAGCTTTGAAACTTCCTTCATCCAGATGTCTGGAAAAGTATTCATGGTCAGTATTTGTAACAAAGGGTCAGAACTAGGTGGATCCATCTGCAGTAATTTTATTAGACAACTCAGCGTACAACAGGCACAGGTCAAAAACACAGCAAACAGGGGCAATGTAGGGAATCCAATAGAGTAAACAATACCAGGCAGTGGGGTCAATGCAGGTGGCAAACAAAGGAGTAATTCGATAAACAAGGCACAGTCCAAGGGGCAGGCAGAGAACAATCGATAAGAGGTAAACAGTCCAGGTAATAATCCAGACAGGCAACACAATGAAAAAATGCTCAGAAATGTTTGACAAGCAAAACAAGACTTTGCAAAGAGTCCTTCAAACAGGTGGGTATAAATAGAGAGACCCTGATTACAAAATGGCCGACACCTGGGAGAGGCGTGGCCCACCTGGGAGAGGCGTGGGGTGCTGGTCGATCTGGGTGGTCTCTGTGAAAGTCCTCAGTCAACAATGGGTCCAGAATGTCCTCAGCAGGGACCCATGGTCTTTCTTCAGGACCATAACCATCCCAGTCGACCAGATACTGCAATTGACCTCCCCGGTGTCTCGAATCCAGGATGGAGCTGACCCTGTATCCAGGTCTCTTCACTTCTTTGCATCCACGTGTTGATGGTGGGGAGCTCCGAGGATTCGCCAGACCAAGGAAACAGCGGAGGTTGAAAACCCAGGATGCACTGGAAGGGGGTCAGTTGCGTAGACGGCTTCCTCAAGGAATTCTGGGCGTACTCTGCCCACAGCAAGTAGCGACTCCAATCCTCCTGGTTAGTACTACAGTAGGTCCTCAGGAAACGGGTTAACTCTTGGTTTAGGCGCTCCACCTGACCGTTGGATTGCAGGTGATACCCTGAAGACAGTTTCACAATAAGTGTTAAGTAGTTTACGAAAGGCCGCCCAGACTCTAGAGGTGAACTGAGTTCCTCGATCTACACAGGGTCTCGACCGTCTCTATGGCGGTAGGCAGTTTGGGTAGGGGAATAAGATGACCACCTTTGGAGAACTGATCGATTACAGTCAGGACGGTGGTGTTACCCTGAGACTCTGGGAGATCTGTAACAAAATCTACAGCAATATGAGACCAGGGGCGGTTGGGAATGGGTAGGGGTTAAAGTAGGCCCGCTGGGGGTTGATGAGGTGACTTAGAGGTATTGCAGATGGAACAGTTCTTGATAAATTGGATAGTGTCTGCCTGCATGCTTGGCCACCAGAATCTATTGGTAAGTAAATGGTGAGTAGCTGCAATACCTGGATGTCCCAAACTAGGAGTAGCATGGACCTGGGTTAGGACCCTGGAGCGAAGGATCCGTGGCACATAGATTAGGTTGGCTGGACATTCAGGAGGGCTAGGTTCATCCTTAGAAACTTCATTTAATGAAGTTTCATTATGAATATTACTTAGAAGCTTCATTATGGGATATCCTAACATTTACAGTTAGGATATCCCACTGTATAGGAGAGATAACAATGTTATTGGGGAGAATTGTTTCACTACTGGAATCAGCAAGATCAGCCTCATTTAAACGAGAGAGAGCGTCGGCTTTCGAGTTTTGGGATCCTGGGCGGTATGTGACTGTGAAGTTAAAGCGGGTGAAGAAGAGAGCCCAGCGAGCCTGACGGTGGTTGAGACATTTGGCGGACTGGAGGTACTCCAGGTTTCTGTGATCGGTGAGTACTGTAAAGGGGTGCTTAGCTCCCTCAAGCCAATGCCTCCACTCCTCAAATGCCGCCTTCATTGCTAGAAGTTCACGGTTCCTCACATCATAGTTCTGTTCGGCTGGACTGAGTTTGTGTGAAAAAAAGGCACAAGGAAAAAGCTTAGGTGGGTCCCCATGACGTTGTGATAAAACTGCCCCTATACCTGTGCTGGATGCATCCACTTCAAGCGTCTCTTGAAGCGTCTCTTGAGCTCCTTGAAGGCTTGCAGATCTGCTGAACACCAGGACAGACGATTGACCCCTTTCTTGACCATGCTTATCAGAGGTGCCGCCAAAGAGCTGAAGTTCCTAATAAAGCGTCTATAAAAATTAGAGAAGCCGAGAAATCTTTGTAGCTCTTTCAGGGTGTTGGGTAGAGCCCATATGACCACAGCACTGACCTTATTCTCCTCCATAGCTACCCCCTCTTGACTTATTATATAACCCAGGAAAGAGAAACATGTGCGATGAAACTCACATTTTTCTAACTTGGCATACAGTTTATGTTCAATGAGTCATTGCAAAACTGAGCGTACATGTTGCATATGTTCTGAGAAGTTACTTGAGTATATCAAGATGTCATCAATATAAACAATTACCTTCTGGTTGAGCATATCTCTGAAGATGTCATTAATGAAAGCCTGGAAACATGAAGGACTATTAGAAAGACCAAAGGGCATGACCAAATATTCATAATGACCTGTGGTAGTGGAGAAGGCCATCTTCCACTTGTCTCCCTTCCAGATACGTATGAGATTGTAGGCGTTTCTCAGGTCTAGCTTTGTGAAGAACTTGGCTGCACGAAGTTGTTCTAGAGCTGCGGGGACCAAGGGTAGAGGATAACGGTATTTA
Organism: Ambastaia sidthimunki; assembly: GCA_036877625.1. Taxonomy (NCBI): domain Eukaryota; kingdom Metazoa; phylum Chordata; class Actinopteri; order Cypriniformes; family Botiidae; genus Ambastaia; species Ambastaia sidthimunki. The sequence goes on from JAZGTK010000843.1 coordinate 41,489, forward strand.
ATAGTTACCTCTTTCAGGCCCCGATAGTCAATGCATGGACGCAGGCCACCATCCTTCTTCTTGAAAAAGAAAAAACCAGCGGAGGCGGGGGAGGTAGATGGTCGTATGAAGCCCTTGGCTAATTCCTCTTGAATATACTGGTGCATGGCCTCAGATTCAGGTTGAGACAGGGGAAAAATGCGACCTTTGGGGATGATTGCCCCAGGTAGCAGTTCGATGGCACAGTCACCTGGACGATGTGGTGGTAATTCAGTTACCTTGGTCTGACTGAAGGCCATGGATTGGTCAGCATACTTCTCAGGAAGTTTGGTCGCCAGTTTCTCCGGTCTGGTTGGGCTCAGGTGAGGGCGAGGTATCTTTCTGGCGAGACAATGATTAGTGCAGTGAGAAGACCAGCGAGTGATTTCTTGTTTGGACCAGGAAATGGATGGGTAGTGTACATCGAGCCAGGGAAATCCTAAGATGACAGGGATAGAAGGACTGTTAATGACCAATAATCGGATGGTTTCTTTATGTAAGACCCCTACGCGGAGGAGCAGGCTCGTAGTGGTCTGGGACACTTGACCAGTGCCTAGGGGTCTTCCGTCAGCCGCCTCTATACCCACAGGCAAGGGAACGAAAAACAAGGTAAGTTATGCTTCTTTGGAGGCCAGCGAGGGACAGTTAGTTCTGATGTGACCCGGGAGACCACAGTAGATACACAAGTGATTCTTGAAACACCGCTCCCTCTCACCTGGGCTTAGTCAGGTGCGAGCGACTTGCATGGGCTTTGACTCTGGTTCCTGAGGGAGATATAGTGCCGGTCCAGGCGCTTCATATTTGGGGCTTCTTGACCGCAAGAAGTTATCCAAATGTATTGATAGGTCAATGTACTGCTCCAGCGATTTACCCTCGTCCCGACATGCCAGTTCTGCCTGGAGTTTGGAGTTCAACCCTTTACGGTAAAGTATCTCCATGGAGTGGAGGAGTGGCCATGTCACCAAACAGATCAAACTGGTTTATATTCTGCAAGACAGTCAGAGAAGAACATAAAAAAAATTCCATAAGTACCTCACCAACATCAATGATTTTTGAGTTGTAGAGATAAACAGCCTTTTAAAACTAAAAGCAGCTTTAGAAAGAGCTCAATGTTTGATTGACTGCATGACAATAACTACTGAAAACAATCAGGTGACGTGTGCAAAATGTGCAAAGTCAGAATGTGTGCAAAAAGAAAACCATCACAATGGTCATGAATAAAAAAATCTAAGAAATAAAAAATCTAGTGTAGCAATGTTCACATTACACAAGACGGCTTAGGTGCTCACACAAGATCAACATTTAGCAGAAAGCAAGCCTGTGGCTGACTAATCTAACATACATTGATTTGCAGTAGTACATCCACATACTCACGCAGACATAACTGATGGTACCCTTTCATTAAAGAAAGAAAACCCTACGGTGGTCACTGAAATAATTTGAAACTGACAAAAGTAATGATTAATGAAATTTTACTGAAAATAAACTAATAAAAATCAGACATTGCTTTTGAATTGTGGTTCAACAGAAGCATTAAAAAAAAACTAATAAAAACCGGCCTGGACAAAATTGATGGTGCCCTTAACTTAATATTTTGTTGCACAACCTTTTGAGGCAATCACTGCAATCAAGTGATTTCTGTAACTCTCAATGAGATTTCTGCACCTGTCAACAGGTATTTTGGCCCACTCCTCATGAGCAAACTGCTCCAGCTGTCTCAGGTTTGAAGGATGCCTTCTCCAGACTGCATGTATCAGCTCTTTCCACACAGATCAGAGCTCATAAAAAGCACTTCAGAACAGTCCAACAGTTTTACTTGGCCAAGAATAAAAAAAAATATATATATTATTTTGAGTATTTTAGCTGTGTGTTTTGGGTCATTATCCTGTTGGAGGACCCATGGGCATGACACTGGACAGCACATTACAGCTCCAGAATGCCTTGATAGTCTTAATTTCATTGTACCCTGCACAGATTCATGACACCCTGTGCTAGATGCAGCAAAGCAGCCCAAGAACATAACCGAGCCTTCTTAATGTTTCACAGTAGGTTCAGTGTTCTTTTCTTTGTATGCTTCATTTTTTCATCTGTGAAAATAAAGCTGATGTGATTTGCCAAAAAGCTCCAGTTTTGTCTCATTCGTCCAAAGGACATTCTCCCAGAAGCTTTGTGGCTTGTCAAAGCCACAAAGTCAAACGAGAGGAATGCCCCCACTGGAGAACCCGGGCCCGGACAGCCTTAGGTACAAACAGACAATCAGCAGAACCCCCACCGGGGTCAGGCTCATGAACCTGGGCTCATTTGACCGCCGCCTCCAGATCCCAGCGAACTGGGCCACGATCTGAGAACTCGGGATGATGGGGCTATGGCTCTCCTCTGCCGGGGTTCTGGTGAACCGTCGCTGGAAGAACAGGGCCCATCGAGCCTGCCGGGCGCTGAGACGTTTGGTTTGACGAATGTACTCTAGGTTGCGGTGATCGGTGAATACCTGAAATGGGCTCTCGGCTCCCTCAAGCCAGTGCCTCCACTCTTCAAGGGCCATCTTGATGGCAAGGAGCTCTCTATCCCCCACATGATAGTTTCTCTCTGCTGGCGTTAGGCGGTGGGACATGAAGGCACAAGGATGCAGCTTGTTGTCCTCTCCCCTCTGGGACAACACAGCCCCTACTCCGACCTCTAATGCATCCACTTCCACCCTGAAAGGCCTCTTGGGTTGGGGAAGGATCAAGATGGGGGCAGTAGTGAAACAGTGTTTCAGGTTAAGGAAGGCCTGGTCCGCCTCGGGACTCCAGGTAAAGCTGGCAGAGGTACTCTTGGTGAGTGCCGTCAGGGGTGCAGCCACCGCACCAAAATTGCGGATGAACTTCCTGTAGAAGTAGTGTACCTCCTTTACTGACGAGGGGGTTGGCCATTCTGCCACGGCCTGCACCTTCAGAGGGTCCATCCGGACCTGGCCGGGGAAACTATGAACCCCAGGAACTATACCTCAGAGGTGTGGAACTCACATTTTTCTGGCTTGACATAGAGGTGGTTATCAAGGAGGCGTCTTAGGATGGCGTTGACATGTTGGACATGCTCCTGTGGGGAAGTCGAAAAGATGAGGATATCATCTAGATAAACGAAGATGAACTGATTCGGCTTGTCACGGAACACGTCATTGATGGGGGCCTGGAAAACTACGGGTGCATTGGTAAGGACAAAGGGCATAACCAGGTATTCATAGTGCCCAGTAGGGGTGTTAAAGGTCATCTTGTGACCTTTAACACCCCTCTAACACCCCTTTAACCCCAGGTGTCTTCCACTCATCGCCAGATTTTATGCGTACGAGGTCGTAGGCATTACGCAGGTCCAGTTTGGTGAAAATGACCACTCCCTGAAGAAGCTCAAACGCTGTAGCCATTAGAGAAAGGGGATATCGGTTACGGATGGTGATCTCATTAAGGCCCCTGTAGTCAATGCACGGGCGTAGGTCCCCTCCCTTCTTCCCCACAAAGAAGAACCCAGCACCCGCAGGAGATGTGGAGGGCCGAATAATGCCGGCAGCCAGGGACTCCTCTATGTAATCCCTCATAGCTTGCCGTTCGGGGTGAGAAAGGGAGAAGATGTGACCCCGAGGAGGGCTAGTTCCTGGGAGCAATTCAATAGAGCAGGCCTAAGGGCAGTGGGGAGGCAGGGACATGGCCTTAGTCTTGATAAAGACAGCTCTGAGGTGGTGGTAGTGAGAGGGAACTCGGGACAGGTCGATAGGTTCTTGGGACTCAGGAATGGGGGCTCGGGACAGACAGGAGGACTGGCAAGGGAGCCCCCAACTCCGTACTGAGCCAGAGACTCAGTTTAAGTGGAGGTTGTGCTGCAGCAACCAGGGATGGACTAAAATTAGGGGGAACTCAGAAGATGAGATGAGGTGGAAGCAAATGTTCTCATGGTGTTGGTGGATAGTTAACTTGAGATTGGAGGTAATGTGGGTAACCTGGCCTGGAGCTAGGGGCCTACCATCTAGAACAGTGACAGAGTGGAGCAGCTAGGGTCTCGAGGAATCTGGAGAGAATTGGCTAGGGCAGCTTCCATAAAGTTGCCAGCGGTGCCGCTGGAGTTTATGGGAGTGTCCAACCCAGCTGATGGTTACAGGGAGGGACAAGCCAGAGTTGGAAGAGGTAGTTGAATGGGACACCCCCACTTGCGACCCTCCTTTCCTAGTGGGGGCTGGCTATTTCCCAGGAGCTCAGGGCAGGAGGATCGGAAGTGACCCGACTGACCACAGTACAGGCAGCATCATTTTTTCATCCTCTGCTCTCGTTCCCGGTGGAAAGGCAGGCCCGGCCCAGTTGCATGGGTTCCATAAGATCCCATGGTTGCAGATCCAAAGGGACAGGGGATGGACTGGCTGACTGATGGGCTGGTAGGTTTGGCGGCTCTGACTTCTCTCTCTCAGGCGAGTGTCTAGGCAGATGGTCATCTCCAGGAGGGACTCAAGATCTCGGGCAGGTTCTCGGGTGGCCATCTCATCCTTGAGACTGTCCGACACTCTGTTAAGGAAACAATCCATCAAAGCCTCCTCGTTCCACCTGCTACTGGCAGCCAGGGTGCAGAACTGGATAGCGTATTCCACCGCTGAGTTACAGCCCTGTCAGAGTGTAAGCAACAACCTGGAGGGGGTGGTCAAAGACCCGCTTGAACTCCTCCTCAAAGGTCACGTAACTGGTGCAGCAGGGAGCCTTTGCCTTCCAGACTGCCGTCGCCCAGGTGAGTGCCTTGCCTAAAGGGAGGGTGATAACATAGGCTATCTTGGCACAGTCAGAGGCTGCAGTTCAAAGGTATCCCCGGAGAATCTCTAAGGTGGGGGCAATCGAGGTTTCGCCAGGTGGGAGGGCATTCGGGACTCGGGTGTAGGCTCAGGTGTGACAGCAGAAGTAGTGACAGTCAGCTGACGGACGGACCTGAGAAGCTCGGCCAGAATCTCAGAGTGCTTCGTCATCAGATCCTGCTGCTGAGCGATGGTGGCTTCGTGGCGCTGCACAGCACGGAGACCTGCCCAGGGACGAGCGCACAAGTGCAGGAGAATAGCATACTAATGTATGTATGAAAAGGCACATTAAGAAAACATTGCTGAATTAAAAGTAAAAGAACAAGTGTTTTCCCCTCATGGAGAAGTTGCAGCTCGTCGGTAATCTTGCTGATAACTAGAAACATTTCAAGCAGAGATTCAACATTTATCTTGCTGCCAGTGGTGCGGGTGGAGAGGATGAAAAGTTAAATGCATCAATCTTTCTGTATGTGATAGGTGAGGATGCATTGGATATATATATTAGCTTTCAACTTGACGAGGCAAATTTAACACTGACTGTTCTCATGACAAAGTTTGAAGAATGTCACATTTGAGAGATACAAATTTTTCTCTGCTGATAAAAAACAAGGAATGACTTTTGACCAATACCTTGCTGAACTGCACACACTGAGTAAGACTTGTGACTTCTGAGATTTAAGAGATTCACTAGGGAGAGACAGAATAGTCTGTGGGATTCCGAAATGGTCTCGGGGAAAGACTTTTACGTGAACCAGCTTTGACACTGGAGAAAGCTGTCAACATGTGTAGAGCTGCTGAAATAACCCGTGCACAAGCCAAGGAACTGCATAGAGATGATGCTGCAGTGCATGCAGTAAAAAGATAGGGGGAGCACACAAAACAACCAACAAAAATACAGCTGAGAGTGAAAGCCCCAAACAGTAGATGCGGCAGATGTGGAGGGACACACATACCATGACCTTGTCCTGCTTATGGGAAAATCTGTAATAGCTGTGGGAAGAATAATCATTTTGTGAAATGTTGCAAAGCTGATGTTGCAAAGAAAAAAGTACATAGAGTTGAAGAACAGCCAGAGGAACAGCCTTTGTTTATTCTGTTCAAACAAACATGACAGACAAAGCTGAATGGATTGTACCACTGACTGTAAAAGAGACAATAATTCCATTCAAATTAGGTACAGGTGCACAAGTTAACCTGTTGTCTATGGATGATTACAGAACTCTCAAGGTTAAAAACAAAATACACTCAACAAAAATAAAGGTAACAGGATACACAGGTGAGGATGTCCCTGTCAAAGGAAGCTGCCTGGTGACTTTGAAACAGAAGAGACAGCTTAGAAAAGAAAAGAGTGTCCAGCCAATCATAGGACTGAGCACATGTGAAAAACTGGATTTAGTGAGGACAGTGTGTGTAGTGACATTACAGTACAACGCAAATGAAACTTCATTCATGGAGGAGTATAAAGATGTTTTTGAAGGACTCGAATGTCTGCCTGGGAAACACAGAATAAGCATCAATGACACTGTGGCTCCCGTGGTGCACGCTTGCAGAAAGTTTCATTTCATAAAGGACAAGTTCAAGTGGTTTTATTGTCATTACAACTATACACAGTACAGTACATAGTGCAATGAAATACCGTTCCCCCTGGACCAAGGTGCTACACAGAACAAACACAGGACACTATGGACGGGACACAGCTACACAGACTACATAAAGTGCATATACAAAAATGAGGGCAAACATTCAGTGCAAACAAACATTCAGTGCAAACATTAGTGCAAGACAACAGCAGCCCTACGTTATGGAACAGTGTATGGTATATAATGTCCTGTACGTAAACATAGTGCTATATGTGTACACATAGCATAAGCATACATTGTAAAAATGGAATAAGTATACATTGTAAACCCAACATAAGTATACATTGTAAACACAGCATAAGAATACATTGTAAACACAGCACAGGTATACATTGTAAACACAGCATGAGTATACATTGTGGACACAGCATGAGTATACATTGTAAACACTGTAAACAGTGTAAACATAGCGTAAGTATACATTTTAAACATAGCAGCAGTTTATATGTAAACATAGCAGCAGTTTATTGTGCAGGTATTGCAAGTAAAGTGCAAACAGGTGTCTTTGTGTGTGCGTGTGTGTGCTCATCAGTTCAGGGTCCTTTGTTTAGGAGTCGGATGGCTTGTGGAAAGAAACTATTTGTTAGTCTGGAGGTGTGGGCCCGAATTCTTCGGTACCTCTTTCCAGAAGGCTGGAGGGAGAAAAGTGTGTGTGAGGGGTGGGTGGTGTCTCTACAGTGAAGCTGTTGATGTTTAGCTGAGAGTGGCCGCTCTTTGTCCTCCTGAAGTCGACAACCATCTCTTTAGTTTTGTCCACGTTCAGAGAGAGAGATTGTTGGCTCTACACCAGCCCGTTAACCTCTGCACTTCCTCTCTGTATACTGACTCATCATTCTTGCTGATGAGACCTACCACAGTTGTGTCATCAGCGAACTTGATGATGTGGTTAGAACTGTGCATTGCTACACAGTTGTGGGTCAGCAGTGTGAACAGCAGAGGACTGAGCACACAGCCCTGGGGGGCCCCAGTGCTCAGTGTGGTGGTGCTGGAGGTGCTGTTCCCGATCCGGACGGACTGAGGTCTCTCAGTAAGGAAGTCCAGGATCCAGTTGCAGAGGAAGGTGTTCAGGCCCAACAGGCTCAGCTTTCCAATCAGATGTTGTGAAATAATGGTGTTGAATGCTGAGCTGAAGTCTATGAACAGCATTCGGACATACATGTCTTTATTGTCCAGGTGTGTAAGTGCCAGATGTAGTGAGGTGGACATGGCATCTTCGATAGAGCGGTTTGAACGATATGCGAACTGGAGTGGGTCCAATGAGGGGGGCAGCATGGTCTTTATGTGCTTCATGACGAGCCGCTCAAAGCACTTCATGATGATGGGTGTGAGTGCAATGGGGCGGTAGTCATTGAGGCAGGACACTGGGGACTTCTTCGGCACGGGGATGATGGTGGTGGTCTTGAAGCATGTAGGAATGACTGTGCTGCTCAGAGAGATGTTGAAGATGTCAGTGAAGACATCTGCCAGCTGGTCAGCACATCCTCTGAGCACCTTGCCAGGAATGTTGTCAGGTCCAGCAGCTTTCCATGGGTTAACTCTGTGTAGAGCTTTCCTCACATCAGCCATGGTAAGGCACAGTACCTGGTCGTTGGGAGGAAGGGTGGTTTTCCTCAGTGGCACATCGTTCTGCTCTTTAAACCGTGCGTAGAAGCTGTTCAGCGCATCTGAAAGGGAACCATCACTGTCGCAGGCAGGTGGTGATGTCCTGTAGTTAGTGATAGCTTGGATGCCCTGCCACATGTGCCGAGTGTCGCCGCTGTTGGAAAAGTGGTTGTGGATTTTCTGGGCATGTGTGCGCTTGGCCCCTCTGATGGCCCGTGACAGTTTGGCTCTTACCCTCTCTGATGGCCCGTGACAGTTTGGCTCTTACCGTTCTTAGGGCTGCCTTGTCTCCTGCTCTGAAGACTGAGTCACGGGTCCTAAGCAGAGCGCGCACCTCCGCAGTCATCCACGGTTTGGTTGGGGGTGTGAGATAATGCACTTAAATACAGTGGCGTCATCAATGCATTTTGTGATGTAGCTGGTTACAGATGACGTGTACTCTTCCAAGTCTGTGTAGTCACCGACAGTTGCAGCTTCCCTAAACATGTCCCAGTCAGTGCACTCAAAACAGTCCTGAAGGGCAGAGATGGCTCCTGCTGGCCAGGTTTTTACCTGCTTCAGAACTTCAGAACAGAGTCTGACGAGTGGTCTGTATGCCAGGATTAGCATAACAGAGATGTGGTCTGAGTAGCCGAAGTGGGGGCGGGGCCCCGCTCGGTACGCGCCGGGAATGTTTGTGTAAACAAGGTCCAACGTGTTTTCCCCTTTCATAGCAAAGTCCACATGTTGATGGAATTTAGGGAGCATTGTCTTTAGATTTGCATGATTGAAATCTCCAGCGACAATAAACAGTCCATCCAGGTGTGTGTTCCGTAGTTCGCTTATTGCTCTATAAAGTTCACAGAGCACATCCTTATCATTGCCGCTAGGCAGAATATACACTCTGTTTATAAAAGCAGTGGTAAATTCCCTTGGTAAATAAAATGGTCTGCATCTGACAGTCACAAACTCCACCAGCGATGAGCAGTAACTAGAGACTAGCACAGAGTTCTTAC
>JAZGTK010000844.1:0-50540 GCA_036877625.1 Ambastaia sidthimunki
GTCCCTCATTAAATTTAAATCTCTGACCCTGGCCTTCAGGACAGTGACCAGAGCTTCCTAACTCATTCCTTCATGTGTCATCTCCTGCCAACTACGTTCTGTAAATGAGCAATGTCTTGATTGTTCTCCCACAATGAGGTACCAGATCACTCTATAAGACATGCACCTATTCTGTTCCTCTCTGGTTGAATGAGTTCCCAGCTTCCAATCGATCTGCCAAGACCATCACAACCTTCAAGGTACAACTTAAAACACTCCAGTTTCACAGTTTTCTTAGGGCAAAATATTAATTGCTTCCTCTCTTTTATCAAAGTCGCTTATAAAAGCGTCTGCTTAATTAACGTAAATGCGTTGCCTCAGACATCATGCGTGCAGACCGTTAGCTGAACATCTGATGCATATGGCGCACTTCATAGTCACGGAGTCGGGTAAACGTGACACTGAACAAAGTGAATTATGACTGGTTACATGTCAGTCAAACGGCCTCTTGGGTGATTCTTGTTCACTGAAAACTGCAATCCAAATGTTTTGCCTTCAGTCTGAAGGACTCGCTATGTAAGACTAGGCCATGTGTGGTACAGAAACCTCTAGTACAGCAGAATAAATCGTTTTTAGACACACTTTAGTTTAAATGAGTTTTACTACCAAAACAGAAGAGGGTGACAAACTCGCACACCCGCAGCTGATGAAACAAGCGGAACATGCCAACAACCGAAGACACAGAGATGTTTAAACATAAAATAAATAGTTTTCTTTTTACTTTATTAATATATTTATATTATCCGCTCAAATAAACTGGAAATAGGTTCCTCGACTTTTATTTGGACGAACATTAAACATGCGGACAGCTGCATAAATACACCCACTTTAAGTACTTCATTATGATTGCTCTGTCTTTTCACATGAAAGTGACGAAGCAGCGTTGAACTGTAAGTCGTATGTGTGTTTATAGTGATTACTTTCATGCTCCGGTTGTAGTTGTGCTGCTGTCTGATACTAGTGTGATTTGTTATCAGTGTTGCACAGTTTGTGTCGGTTTTACAGACCTTTCTGTTTGAAAAGGCGATACCGGTTTGGCTAAAAATCCATTGTGCAGAAATTCATTCAGACAGTTTATTACACTTGTACATACATCTGTTCCAATGTTGGTGGATTGCAAAAATGAAAGCGCTGCTTCTAAAAGAGACACGAGATAATGGACCAGACGCTTACAGCGAGGTAATTCTGCATTGCAATAGGAGCACAATCGCTGCTCATACGAAATCCATATGAATAAAATGCCCTTCAAATTGTAATACAATTCTGGAATTTAAATAAGATAGTAAACGGGATCTTAATTTAAATTGGTAGAATTAAATTAAAACTTATTAAATTAAACTGAAATTAAATTTAAAAAAATGCAGTAAGTGCCGTTTTTAATATTTTATTTGTCATGATGTTGTGATGCACTGCATATCGGATCTTTTTGCTTAACACACTGAATTTAGCTGAACCCAGTGACGTACACAGCCAAGATAACATGCACATCTTAAATGTTTCAAAAGGTATTTTGAATCTAATTCAATTTGAAAATGTGATTTCTTTGTTTTTGTCTTTTAGAGTGGGACACAGTGAAGGGCAAATGGAATTTGAAGTCAATTTATGTGGTTGGAAAAGCAACAGTATGTTTAGGTGTGAAATCTTTCCTGTTTTAAGACATAAGACTAGTTCAGACACACACACACCTGTTAGAACTCACAACACAAACATCTCCCATTAGAACCCAGAATGTCTGGTAGAACTCCACAGGTTTCCATGCAGGTGGTGTCACATTGGTGAGATTCATGAACTGCTGCTGCTGATCAATGCTTTACATCACACTGTTAATTGGAGGAAGTGTGTGTTGTGCACCTGTGTCCATGTAAATGTGTGACAAAGTAAGTGTGATTACACCTGCGCATGCACCTGCGCAGTCTCTGATCTTAATGCTCTCTCGTCTGAATGGTCAGCTGTGTTTTTTTCCTGCATTTGTTAAAAAAAAGTCTTTACGGATTTTAAATGCAACCCCAGGTTCAAAAATGACCACTTTAATTATTTTTAATGCTATTATATCAACAGTATAATAATGACTTTTTTTTAAGCATTGTTCAGTAATGTTGGTGTTTATGTAGGAGGGCATTTGTATTTAGATGTAAGATTACTAATTAAATCTAATGTCATACTGTATCAGACTCTCTGTTATGCTGTATCACAACTCTGTTGTGTAGTTGTAGATTTGGGCCTGAAGCCGGTTGGTGAGGATACTGGTACTGCAGACACACTGTCTACATTCATTATTCAAAGTAAATATTGCTCTCAGTTTCACTGATGGTGCTGATGCTTTCTCACATTTCACTAGAGTTTGATTTTCACAGGAGATAATCCTCCTATTCTGCCCCTGTTCTTCTCCTGTGGGTCCATTGAGTGAGAAGTTCTGCTCACAGCTCTCAGAGAGAACAGTGAGAGAAGGTTAACTTCATTCTCATGTTCATAACAAGCCCTGGAGGTTTCTTCTCGTCTCATGCTCTCTGTGTTTCTCAGACTGTCTATTAAACATCTGAACATCCAGACCTGCAGAAGAACACTGATTATTTCTCTAAGCAGGCATACATGTTTTCTCACTGTAGGACAGTGCGCTGGTGTTGACCTGTGTATGTGTTTTCTGTAAGCATTGCATTCCTCAGCCTGTCAACAGTGAAGTTCTGTGTGGATTTGGTGAAAAAACTCTCAGCGTCTCAGCTGGATGAGATGGATTAAGGTTTGACGATAAATGTTTAACTGTTATAAAATTATCTTATATCAGGATCTCTATAAGAGTGAAAGCATAAACCCTAAACTAACCACATAACACTAAACACTAATTTGTATAAAAGAGTCAAGTACAATGAAGTACAATGAAGTGAATTAACCAGTAATGTTACATTTTCATTTTGTCACACTATAGCTTGTTAGGGAAGAGACACAACTGCACAGAATTACTGCTAGTCATTATAGAAACATTCGGAAATAAATATATGGTATGTTCAACAGTTTGTGTCCATTAGTACGACCACAGCTAATTCTCTTTAAGTCTTAGCAGCATGTTAATAAACACACAGCCCAACACCTCTCTACTGCAATCTCACAGGCCCTACAGACACTCACCCCTGACCTCTGACCTCTCCATCAGCCTGGCTGAGCAGAGGACTGTGTGGAGTTGTGAGATGCTTTTGTCCACATTATGCAGTTGCAAGATCTAATGGACGTTGGCAGAATGAAGGATAATGTTTGTAGAGAAAACTGAACTTGTGTAAGGCTTACAAGAAAAGTCCAGCCCTATATTTCACCCCAAAAACTCAAATAAATCAAGAAAAGAAACACCAAGAAACAAAAAATGTAAAGTCACAATCGTATTAGTTTGCAATACGCTATAAGCTATAGTCTGCAGTAAGATATAGTAAATTAAAGGATTACACAAAAATATATTTGGATGTTTTTATTGTGGAACTAAATGACTCTTACAGGGCTACATGTCTTCATCTCTACATCTGCGTTTGATGTTAAATGTAAGTAACTACTTGATAAACTTATATCTGATAGTTAGGGATTAATTACGAACTTTTTCTTTTTATATTGTATCGCTAGATGGCACTTTTAAATAAAGTTTGTTTTTAAATGAATTTCTGTGTAAAAGATTTTACTCAGACGATATTGATGTTTAGGATTTTACATATTAATGCAATTGTTAACATGTTTCATTTATAATACAAAATATTAAATTACAATTTATTTTAAAATTAGAAATTATATTTTCTCCTTAGGAAAAATGTTAAACGCTCCCTCGTTTGTAAATCGCTGTGGATAAAAGAGCTAAATAACAATCAGTCGTGTTGACGACACGGGCACGCGCGTGTCTCGAGCAGGTGAGAGTCGCGTGATGTTTATCACACAGAGACGAGAGCGCGATTTAATAAACCACGCCCACTCCACGCCGGACAGTATATAAAATCTCTCACAGGTCACGCAGACTTAACAGAAACAGTGGCGAGCAGACGCACAGCAGAAGTTTAAAACGATGCTGGTTTTCATCCGGCTGATCTTTATCATCACCACCATCAAGGCAGAGAAGATGTTTCACAGCAGAGATCATTTAGACGTGGACATGAAGAACATCCAACAGGCTGAACTGATCACTGACCCACAGACTGCTGAGGTTCAACTCTTCATCAGTTCATACACTCTGTCTGTTTCTGTCTGTCTGTTTGTCTGTGATTTATTACTTACCATGCTTTGTTTTTGACAAACGCCTTCATTTCTGTCTCCTGCTGCATCACTGTATTATTTTAGCGCTTTCTGTCCAAGTATGGCTTCATAAGAGCAACAGACAGTGATGATCTTCTGAACACAGCAGAACCATCAAGCTTCTTTTTGGACCTGCAGGAGGGTGGAACTGTGTCCCGGTCCAGCAGCCCTGAGCTCCAGAATCTGCGGCCAGAGTTCATCTTAGCGCTCAGAGAGTTTCAGAGAGTGTCTGGGCTGCCGGTCACAGGTGTATTCGATGACGCCACCAAAGCTGCCATGAACAAACCCAGATGTGGCGTCCTAGACAAGAATGAGGAGACAGAATCCACGGAACCAAAGCTGAAAAAGTCTTACGGCACCTCGACATACAACAACAATGACACCCATCAATCGAGCTCTGATGCTGCAAACGCCAGGGACGCATCAAGTGAAGCTCATTCTCCTGCACGGAAGAAACGCCACCTGGCAGCGCTGTTGAGCAGACGGAAGAGAGACGAGGCACCATGGGCGGGTCGCATGGCGTTCTCCAAAACTCTCCTGAAGTGGCGTCTGATTGGAGAAGGTTACAGCAGTCAGCTGTCCATTGATGAACAGAAGTACATTTTCAGACTGGCCTTCCGCATGTGGAGTGAAGTTTCACCACTGGAGTTTGCTGAAGATTTAAACTCTCCCCTAGAAGACATTGATATTCGATTGGGCTTTGGAACAGGTCAGTGTTGCCCTGTGTTTCTTTAAAACACTATAAAATAAAGCCAGTGCTATAAAAGACCCTCCTGCCCCCTACAGGCCGACATCTGGGCTGCACTCAACGCTTTGACGGTGCGGGACGTGAGTTTGCTCACGCCTGGTTTCTGGGAGATATTCACTTTGATGATGATGAACATTTCACAGTCCCAAACACGGGCAGTGGGATCAGTCTGCTGAAGGTATTCTAATACAAAAACACTGCTGAATGCAAATAATACAAATTAACTCATCATTTACTCACAGTTATCATAGCGCAATTAATGGACTTTTTAATTAATGAGATTTTTCAAAGAAAATCTGTCATTTCCCAAGATCTTTTATTTTTGATGTCTAAGATTGTGTCCAATCAAACTGTACCTGTGCTTAACTCTATCTGTAGATTCGTAAAAGTTCATCTGTCACTTGGTAGAAGCTGATTATTCAAGTTAAACTGATGTCAACATGCCATTTTATAATAGTCCTGCTTGCAGTGAAAATAAACACGCTTTTGTTGACCACAATATGTGACACAATATGTAAATTCATGATTTTTTCAGGTAGCAGTTCATGAGATAGGTCATGTCTTGGGACTTCCTCATATCTACCGAACTGGCTCAATAATGCAGCCCAGTTATCTGCCACAGGACGCAGGCTTTGAGATTGACTGGCTAGACAGGAAGTCCATTCAGAGTCTGTATGGTGAGATTACTGCAGCGTTTCTGAAAACTCAAAGCATAACACTTAATTGTTGCACAGAACTGTGCATGTTGTTTTTTTGATGGGAGTAAAGTTTTGTGCGCACACCTGTGTGTCCAGGTGCATGTAAGGGTCGCTTCAGCACTGTTTTTGATTGGATCAGAAAAGAGCAGACGCCCTATGGTGAGGTCATTATCCGATTCAACACATACTTCATGCGGGGCGGCTGGTACTGGCTTTATGAGAACCGCAGCAACAGAACTCGGTATGGAGACCCGGTGGCTGTGCAGGTTGGTTGGCATGGGCTGCCCTCTAGTGGAGTGGATGCTTTTGTTCATGTGTGGAATCGCAAAACAGATGCTGTTTACTTCTTTAAAGGTAAAATCTGTTTACTGTATGTTGCATTAAAGACACCCATGAATACACTACACAGAATATCATATTACACAATGCAATTCACTCACTAAATTAAACCTGTTTGAACATTTAACAAGATTAATAAATGCTGTACTAACATAATTTCAGCGCTTAATGGTGATGTTATATTACAGGGTTACAGTACTGGCGTTATGACGGTGAGAACGATCAAGTGTTCGTAAATGACTCGCATGGACATTCATACCCTCGTCTGATCGCTGATGACTTTCCTGGTGTGACTGGACCAGTGGACACTGCGTTCTATGACAGGAGAGACGCTCATATCTACTTCTTTAAAGGTTCACTGGTATGAGCTATTTCTGTTATTCAATTACATCTTTTTTTTGTTGTAAAAATCTTAATTAGGATTAAATACTAATAATTCAATACAATGTTCTAGTCAGGCTAGTTATATATGAATTGATGTTTTCTTTATTGTCTTTAAAACTGGTTAATGTGTTAATCACTACACAGTAATCACAATGACCAGCTATTTACCGTAGTTTACTTTCAGGAACTAGATCTGCTAGTGAAAGGAATTGACTAATAAAATACTTTGCATATATTTGCATTATATAGTATTGTTTTGTGTAATTAGCATAATTAAGAGATGCTCAAGGTGTATTACTGCTTGAATAAATCTGCTGTATTAGTATCTTGTAGATTTTAAAGGTTCAGATGTTTTAAAGGTAAATGCAATAATTATTTATTATTCATGTTCAGGTGTTCAGGTTCGATGTACGACTGAACCGTTTGGCTTTATCTTCGCCTCAAAAAATCACAGATGTTTTTCCAGCCGTTGTCCCCGGTGACCATCCTGTCAGTAACCTGGACGTGGCTTATTTCTCCTACACACACAACACCGTCTTCCTGCTAAAGGACGTGTGGAGCTGGCGTGTGGTGAGCAGCAGAGACCTCAGGCGGGACATGTCTCTCCCTCGCAATGGCCTGCAGCCACACAGAGACGTGCACCAGCAGTGGTTTGACATCTGTGACGTGCACAACAGCTCTCTGAGAACAGCGCGCCGATGAAACTGAGCTCAGGTCAGCTGCATCAGTCATCAGACACTAATAAGGAAGATTTTATCCCATTAGAGTGCTGATTCAGAAACTGTGTTCGGTAGTTCACATGTGCAGAATCACCTGCATGTGCTGAATGATGCGTCTATGATCTCTGCTGTGCAGTTTCTGAACATGTTTCAACAAATGCTCTTATTTCTGTTTATTTTGTGATCTTGGCTGTGTTTTCCAAAAGCATCGTAAGCTTAAGCATGTTAATCAACAACCGTCTCAACAATAAACTCAAGATGACGCAGCCCTGTTCTTTAAACTGTTTAACAACAAAAAATAAACTGGCTTAAATCAGTCAATAATTTGTTCAGTTTCTCTAGTTAGATGTTGTATAACCTTCCTCGTTAAAAAAAACTTGACAAAAACAGGTTTCTATACTGTTTGCTTGACGCAAGCATGACGCCATGTATCCGTTTTATTTGTTCATGAATTTTCTATGAGTTCATGTGAAATCTCCTGCTAGCAATAAAACTAAGATGAGATTCTGCAGTTAACACAAATGTCAACTTATTTATGCTGGTGGATCTTCTTAACCTCAGCTCTGATTAACAGTTGCTGTAATATTGTAGTGTTGCTTCACAATCTGTTGGCTGAGACAGTTGAAGTTAGAGTTCTGGTTGAAACTCTTAGAAACTGTACTTAACTGTTGTTCTGTTTTGTCATTAATTTCTATTGTTCATTGTTGTAATACATAGCAACACTGTGAAACATTTTTTTGCATCCCTACATGTGTAAGTTTAATCAAATTGGCTGTACAAGCCATGCAAAAACACTATTAAAATACAATAAATGAAGGCAGGGTAGGCAACTCTTTTCAGAACATTTTTTGTTACACTGTTTTGGAGAAGTGGCTTTGTAGAGGCTCTGAAGGATAGGGTGGGAGTCTACACTTTCAAAGCTAGCTTGCTATTGTTTTTGAAATTGAATATCCTACCCTTAAGTGAAGTAAATTTTTTGCCACTCAAATACAGAAATGAATTTCAAGCCTTGTGATACGAGTATAAATGACAAACAGATAAACTGGCAGGTTTTAGTTTAATGTTAAAGCTTTTTGTGGAAGTTGTTTCACTCTGTGACATCACAAATCAGGTACCACAGTTAACATGTCAGTAACACAGATGTACATTAACACGGGTCAGTGTTCAGACTTTCTTGCATCAATAAATACATTTATATTAACACACAAGTCTCTCAGACAGCTGTCAGAGAAGTACAGAAAAACAAACAAACTGTTTATGTTTAGTGTGAATCAAATGCTTTAATTCCACAGTCATGTGGGCAGTTTTAACCTTTAATCTTAGCAAACAGAAACTCTTCAGAATAAACATTTGAATATGTGTTTTGTGTAAGTGCTCATGTAAGAAGCTGTTTATTATCCGTTTCATTTTTTAAGAGCCACATGCAGCTCATCTACATTAATGGATACAAATAAAGATTTTCTGAAGAGAAACAAAATAATTATTAAACAAATTATTATTTGGACTAAACAAGGATTCTTAGCTCTCACTAGAAGGTTTGAGGGAGCTGTCCGGCCTTCTGGGAAAGAGGTTGTCTATAACAGTCTGTTGAAATGGGTTAGCGCCATTTTCCCCATGTCAGGATCACTGATCTTCACTGTCCTCCTCATCCTCACCGTCGGAGTGGGTGGGACATTGGTGCATCTGTCTGTATCCATCCAGCCATTTCTGGAGCATTTGTGTGACAAGTGGGTGATGTCTGTGCCTGCTGCTCTTCTGCAGCGCCACCAGCATCCCTCCATCAGTCACACAACAATCCAGCCAGTGTTTCAGCAGAAGCTCCTGCTGTTCCTCACCACCCATCTGCAACACATGAGGACATTCCACAGACGTCCTAGTTTTCATACTGTACAAATTGTATATTCTATCCTCCTACACTAACCCTAAACCTAACCATCACGAAAACCTTTCTGCATTTTTGGATTTTCAAAAAATCATTGTGTGATTTATAAGCTCGTTTCCTTATGAGGAAATGTCCCCACAAAATTAAAATGCACTGGTATTACTATACTTGTGAGGACATTTGAAATGAACTGCCGGTTTCACGTTGAATTTTCTTCTGTATGTGTGTGTATGTGTGTGTGTGCTGACCTCTTGTGCAGACAGGAAGTGGATCTGTAGAAGTTTCCTTTCGCTGTCCACCAGTGGGAGAAAAGTTACTGTGACATCATCATCAGTGTTAAGGTTGGCACCCGCACCGCGATTGTCATAGCCGTAGGTTTCCATGCCAACCAAAGCAGAAAAGTGACCTCTAGTGTAACCAAGAGCAATTGGACTTTTCCAGCAAAAGCTCTGTTCCCATAGCAATGGCAGGTAAACACCTGGACAGACACACCCACACAACTGCATCACTAGATGAATCAAATCAGATTTAGCCTTGAAAATTACACAAGTGTTTTTGTCACCTTGAAATCGAGTGTAGCCCAAAGTTTCTCCACGGAAACTCTTGTAATACTTCACTCCATAGACAATGATGGGTCGCCTCAGAATATGAGACAGAACAAATATATGAGTTTGTTCCAAACTCGCCCCTGGCTGTAGACACGTACATAAAGATCTAATATCTGTAGTAATAATGCGAATGCAGTGTGTGTTCATCTCTCATCTTCACTTACTGTAAAAAGGGAGAAAAATGTGTATGTTACCTGACTGGCAAGGTTGAGAATGAAGGTCCAATCCTCCTGCCACTGTTCCTCTCTGAGAGAAAACTGAAGCCCAAAACTTTGAGAATACCATGACTCCCACTCCTTCCAGCGCGAGTAGAACCTACACACACACAGTAAACACAGATGTGTGTCCTCACTGGTGTAAGCAGTTGTGTGTGTCCTAAGCAGTGTTAGCAGTTTGTGTGTGTCCTCACCAATGTGAGCAACTGTGTGTGTGTATGTGTCCTCACCAGTGTGAGCAACTGTGTGTGTGTCCTCACCAGTGTGAGCATCTGTGTGTGTGTCCTCACCAGTGTGAGCATCTGTGTGTGTGTCCTCACCAGTGTGAGCATCTGTGTGTGTGTCCTCACCAGTGTGAGCATCTGTGTGTGTGTCCTCACCAGTGTGAGCATCTGTGTGTGTGTCCTCACCAGTGTGAGCATCTGTGTGTGTGTCCTCACCAGTGTGAGCATCTGTGTGTGTGTGTCCTCACCAGTGTGAGCACAAGTGCAAGCTGTCGTGTAGAGATTTTCGAAGCACTGAATCTTTATCATAAATGCCCCAGGTGGCCTGTAGCACAGAGTCCAGCAAACAGTCTCCAGCAGTGCGGTTCCACAAAGCGTACAGACGTCTGTCCACACGTGTACCAAACTCTAGAGACCAGTTAATAACTGCAGACTCCTCCTCCAGCTCTACACACACACACACACACACGGTGAAAATCATCTCTCCCATCATCTGAAACTTTAAGGTATGGGTTAAGCTTTGTCTGTGAAACTGGGCCGAGTCTTCTGATGTGTCTCACCTTTCTGAACATCACGATCCAGAACCTCGTCAAACAGTTTCTCCTGAACAGCAGGAGGCAGATCCTCAATATCTGTCCAAAACATCAGTCCAAAACAACAGCTGTGACATCAGCAATTCTGACATCATTCATGTCTTTACATTAACAAATACACTGGAAGTTTGAGTACAGTACTGCAAGAGTACTGCAAGAGCTCGCAGTTGTTTCTGAAACACTTTTATGAGTGTATTATACTGGGAAGATGAGAAGAGCGGCAGCAGTTTCAGCTCTGACCTGCAGGAAGTGTGAAGGTCACGAGGTCTGCCAGGAAGCAACAGTTAAATTCTCCTTTGCGCTGGCGCAGAGATGCGCCGATCTCCCTGCGGATCTGCTCTGTCAATTCAGGACAAACCATTGCTGGGATGCATTTTACTGCCCGCTCGGACACCTGCGGCCACACGCAGACACGTTAACGCGTTAACCGCAGAGCAAACGCATACGAACCTTCTCTTGTGCTGTTCTCGGGCTGTACCTCGGTCAGCAGAACGGCCAGCATGTCCTGCCTCTGAAAGCGGATGGAAAGATGAACGAGTGTGAACCCAACGTCAAACGCAGAGGGTCGGTTGAGCAGACGTACTTCATCAGCGGTCAGCTGACGGGCAACGTCTCCACCTGATGACTTGTAAGCCTCCACTGCAGCCAGATCACCTTCAATTACACCTGCACACACAGAAACACAGTTCAGGCTTTGATTCTCAGTAGAAAACGTGAGACGGTCGTTACTGCTGCTGAATGTCATTTCATCAAATCACATGTAGTGTGTGTCTCAGTCATTTAAATGTTTGCAGCTGTTAGAATGAGACTACACACAATGCTGATACAGATACAATACAGATGCTAATAACATTATGAAACAAACACGAGTGATGCAGTAGCAGAAACAACTGCTTATAGATGCAGAATTCAGAAAGACAGTGTGGATGTGCTGTGAGTGCTGTGCTAAACTAAATCCACTGTCACTCTGCACATCAATGACAGCGAAGACCCACACATTCACCATGACAACACAGCATGCAAATACAGTCGTGCATTAAATTGTGAAGTTGTTAAGTCCTCTGGATGCAGACTCACCCGTGCAAGCTTTCAGAAACAGCCAGTCTGTTCTCCGCATGCGGTTTTTGATCTGTTTGACTTTTTTGATTTCTGACTCCTTACTGCTTTGAGATTTGCAGGCCAACTCGATCTGCAACTCTGACTCTGGGAGTCGTTGCCTATTGTGCTCTTGCTGGCTAATTACAGACGAGGGCTCCTTGGGCAGCTGGAGGCCCTCATTGGGTCTCGGGTGGTCACACACAGCGCAGCGGGAGGATTTGGGCCAGTTCTCGTACGTGCAGGCCATGCAGGTCCAGCGCTGTGCCCTCATGTTGAGTCGGTTATGTTCTTCACAGGGGTCTACGGTTGCAGGACCTCCAACTGTTCCTGATGTCTGTAGGGATTCTGTGAGGCTGCACTTGAGCCGACGGAGAGTTTGGCATTGACCGCAGCTGATAGCTCGGGGCCAGTTCCGATAGGTGCACATCTGACAGGCCCATTTCCTGCTGTGCTCAGAAGACTCTGCAGGGCGGACACGAGGCCGGGCGCTGGAATCAGGACAAATTAGCAGGTTGCTTCCGCCCTGGTCGCTATATCCAGAGCTCAGGCCGGTGTTTCCGAGGAACAGCTGCTCTGTTATGATACTTCCATTGGGCCGCTGCGTCCGGCACATGGTGCATTTGATGGCAGATGGCCAGTTCTCAAATGTGCAATAGTCACATGACCACTTCACACACTTCAACTCTGACATGATGGATCAGCGCTCACACACAGTAAACAACACACAGTTACATGAAGTTAACAGCAATCTGTAAACACATAAAGAGGCACAAATTCACAACATGACGACACCAGCAACTATAAACTAACAACTATAAAAGTACACATCAGTAATAACATTAATGATGACTATTAATAACAACAGTAATATTGTTAATAAAGTACGAACAATGAGAGAAAAGTATCTAAAACAATATTAATAATGTTTTTACTTAATAATGCTTTGCGAAGACGAGTATTCAAAATAACACGAATACTATCAGTTCTCTGAGAGTTGATCATTATTAACATTCTCGTAATACTCACATCAGCTCTTTGACCACCTCAGTAATTATTGTGTTTTTTCGCCCTCCATCGTGTTGTTTAGTCGATAAATGCTATTGTCATTTGGCGAATACTGTTTTTAATAGCCGAGTATTGTTTTAATCACTTAATGTTGATTTACATGAAGATTTAATGGCGGAGCTGACAAAATCAACCAGCGTCTGGCGCGTCATCACGTACACGTGACTAAAAGCGCCGCTGCTGATTGGACAGTTTCAATTAACGTGACACGGAAAACTACCGCGCTTGGATGTGACGCTTGTCAATATTGTACATGTAACGGTTATAAAAAGGTGCTGCCACTTGCCATGTGTGTTATTGCGTATGACCCTTTACCTGTGAGTGACCCACACCTTTACCTGTGAGTGACCCACACTCTCTGCCTACTGGCGGCGCTCGAGCTGGTTCCGGTTGGGACAATAATATTCGCGGCCCTACAGAGTGGTTGTGGTGGAACTTGATTTATGAATGCTGCGAAATTAATCACTACATTTCAATCTCTGTTTACCAGAACTAAAAAATGCGCCCAAGGCGTGAGATGGTGTCGGTTGTCCACTTTATTTACACACACACAACGCATAAAGAAGCCGTTACATATATTATTGTTTCATTATAGTAATACAATTATTGTGTACATTATATTATTACTACTTAATTTGTATTACCCTTGTAATAGTAATGCTAGTAATACCATATTGCGTGCGTTCTATAGATGTGAAGAGCTCATCCAGGGCGCTGTGAGTTTGGCAGATCCGGAGTGGGAAAGGTTCACTCTCATAGACGCATCTCAGTACCTAAATCAGGCCAGAACGGACATGCAAGCAGTTCACAGCGTCCGATCAGTTATTGTGGCCACATCACATACGCCTGTCCCAGGAAAAGCACGCCAGTCATCACCCACTGGTACGAGAAAAACTGCCAGAGGTTTTCAGAGGTTCTTCATTGACAGGTATCTGATTCTGACAGGTATCTGACAGGTATCTGATTCTCTTAAAAACACAACAGCCTGATTCTTGAAGGCAATCACCAAGTATAGTGGTACGAATGTAACTATGAAATATATGTGTATGTTTCACTTTGTGGAAGGCGCAGGACCATATAATGTTAATTACTTAAAAACTACCATGCTGTTGCTAGTCTCTCCGAAATTGCCTATCCTACCGTCATGTATTTCAGCACGACTGGGTTGACCAATCAGCATCATGTACACGAACCTTTCATTTTATAGTTGTGCCTTTTTTCTCAGGCAGGAACCAGGTGGACACATTTCTTGGACTTCACACTGAGGACATTGTCTCCACAGCTCAGACGTTCCCCCTCCTGCATACTACACTGATGTGTTTCTGTTCATTCAGATGCATGCTGTTGAGCCAGTTATGACCAGATAAATGCTTGTGTTAGGACTGTGAACTGTTTTTAGGTGAGGAAGCAGCGGAAGATCACGGAAATGGTTCACAAGCCTTATATGCTGTCAGTATGGAATCTGTGCCCGGCAAGGGGTACAACCGTCTGAACAGAGATCACAAATTGTTTATGGGTGAAAATTATGTTTTAAAGACTGACAAGTCAGAGCGTAAATTACACTCCATATAATATTTCTCACAACAGCTTTAAAACCATAAAGTTTTGACTACAACAACAAAAAACAACAAAAAAGGGCATGAACCTCTCATTTACACTGACAGAATATAAAGAAAAAACAACTTTCCCTACATACCTGTATTTCCTATCTAGGTTCATAATGTTTTACAAAATGTATCAACTACCACAAAAGTAAACCTGTTTAAAAATGCAGTGTGCATAATCTGCCTGTAGATGGGGCTGCAGATTCCCAGAGTGGAAACCGCAACAAAAAGACTGAAACCTGGTTAACCACACAGGTTGTGGAGAGAAAGAACTCATCCTAATTAACTTCAAGAACTTTAGCCTTACCAAACAACAGTAAAACTTCACAATGAACAGACAGAGTAGTTATTCCACTTTTATCTAACGAGGTTGTGTTTTTTTACTTTGGATTTTTATGTTTACGTCATCATCGCATGTCAATATACTGTAAGTATACGCGCCCTGTGCAGCTGCCACATCAAACCAACAAAACACAGTACCGCAGTGACGCACACACACTAAAATTGCCTCTATTTGAACCAATTTACAGCAAATTTAGGCAAAAATTTTCCATTTGTGGTTTGTTTCAGTTTATTGGCAGACAGAAAATTGTAATGTTAATTACAAATCAAATAGTCTAAGTTACATAACTAAGGTGTGTGAGTGTATAACAAAAGTTAATTGACTAAAACACTTCAGGGCAGATTCTGTTGAATATTTATTGCAGAATGTATGAACGATACTAGTACACGCAATAGAAGCACAAAAGAAATACTAGGTTAGTTGTCAAAAAAAATCGTAATTTTAGTGACATACCATTTTATTATATAACTTGATACCATAACTATACTAGGGAAGTATTACAGTACCTACATAAGGGGAACACCTTTATAAAAGTTTCCTTTCATTCGTGAGACATACGAATTTTCACTGTAAATTAATGCGATCTAGGGCAAATTATCCCTGTTCATGAGAAAAGCTGACGTAAGCAACAACGTGACGACGATAAACTCGAGCTCCTCCTGCACTCGCGCCGCATGACGTCATGTTGGGCGATTCCATTCTGTGGAGGGGGCTTTTACTTTCATTATTAATTATTTATTAAAGCTCATGGAAACTTCAGATCATCCAGTATTTTTATTATTATTGAATATGTATGTTACATTTTTCTCTCGCTCAGTGAATGTGTAAGATGGGTGTTTGTGTGTTTTGTGTCGTACTGTAGTCCTGTGTTCCATCTCCGTTGCTGTAGCGTCTCCAGGCTCGATCTGCGGCTGCGCTGTGCGGTACAGTACCGTGAGCGGCGGCGGGATGAAGATGATCTGAATGATTCGCCATGATTCGTGATCATTCACTGTCTACGTGAGTGTTATTAAACTATTTTATTTTAATTATTATAAAGTATTGTGGAGTGGATTTCCAGCGGCTCGCGCTGTGGTGTGCGCGCGACTGTGAGGCCGTCAGCAGCTTTTGTTCTTCAGCTCAAACTGAAACTACAACTCACGCGAAAAGTTAGAGAAATTTTGGTCCAGTCGTAAGTTCAGCGTGAAAACAAATCAAAGACGCCGATCATCTCTTAACACTTAAAACTTCAACCACGAGCTGACGGAGGGTCTGATGAGTTAGTATTGAAGTATGTGTCACGTTCAGTATTAATAAAGTCACCGCATGGTGATGAGAGTTTTTGTAATATTTAGTATTGAAGTATGCATTGATGGGTAAGTTAGAGTTAGGGTTGTTTTTGAACTATTCAGCACAGTGTTGTTGAGTATTGAGAGTATTGATATATTATAATAATGATATATTAAGTTAAATGTCAAATGACATGTTTATCGGGTGTGGTAGTAATCAGGACATATGCAAATGAGGAATCTGTTTCCTTTACATGTGTTTTATATGCAAAGGAAATTCACATTAAAGAATCTAAGGATGATCATAGAGATGTACTGCCCTAACTGAAGAATAACACAGTAAGTGTGTGAAGACAGTTGTGGCCTACTGGTTATTGAGTCAAGCTTGTAATCAGAAGGTTGCTGGTTCGATTCAAATAACTTGCAGGTAGCAATTGTGCCCTTAAACAAGGCAGCTAACCCCCGATTGCTCCCTGGGTGCTGCAGTGATAGCTGCCCACGGCTCCAGTGTGTGTTCATGACTTGCAGTGTGTGTTCACTCCTCACCAGTGATGGGTTAAATGCAGAGCTTCAGGTATGGGTTAATTTCAGGTATGAGTTACCAGACAAAACATGTCACTTTCACTTTAAAAAGACCACACTTATTGCTGCAGTGCTGATGTGTGTTTGATCATGCAGCTTGTTTTAAACTCGTGTAAGAGAGATGCCATGTCTCTTCCTGGGAGGGTCATTTTTGACATGTTGTCATTGTTAGACATTGGAAAGAGACTCAGAACAGGTTTTACACAATGAACTGTTTCAGACAGTTATGTTTGTATCTTTGTTTCTGCAGTCTGTCATGTTCAGCTGACAGGTCTTTTGATACTGGTAATAAATTTATACACTACAGTGTAAGTTCACATAATGAATTTCATAGGCAGTAAAAATGAGGCTGTTGACTTTTAGTTATAGTTCTGCTTTTAAATGAATGTCATCAGAGCCTAAGAAGAGTCATTAATCAGTGTTTGGTGTATTAGCTGTTAAATTCCTCTAAAAATACAGGTGTTTAAACTTCAATGTTTGAGGTTTAAAGTTTAGTTTTGTCCTTTCATGTGATTAAGTAATTTGATGGTAAAATAAATTAAATTGATGGTTTTGTGCTTTTGAGCAAAGTCTTCTGGTCTTCTTTCATGATACTTTTATTGGTCTTTTTGTTTTTGCTTCCATTGCATATAAAAGATGTTCAAATCTGATTTGTGTTGACAAAAGTCATGAGGGTTTGAAACATGAGTCTGAATTACGTCATGACGTTGTTTGTTTTTGGATAAACTCTACAGTAACAGTAGAGTAAAACACTCTACGAATGTGAACGAGCTTCATAGAGGCTGATCTGAGGTCTGTTCAGATGAGCATGTGTTGTGATCAGGATCTGCAAGCGGCCGTCATAATCTGAGCTCTGCAGGTTTGTAGAGCACTTGAAGGGCGTCTTTGTGTGTCTTACTGCCAACAGCAGTTAACGTCCCGTTGCAGAGGAACTTAACGAAAATAAATCTCTATATGCCTGTTTATTAAAGCTGTTTGCGAGCAGACGCAGGTATGTTGTGGAGCAGAAGTGATGTTTTCTCTGATGAAAGGAGGCATTGTGTGTTAAGATGCATGTGCTTGTGGTGTCTTTGTGTTTATGTTAAGTGGTGGGGCAGCTGTGTTTTTTCTTTTTGCTCGGGTCCTTTAGGCTGCTATTGTGTAAGCTAACTGAAAGGGATTGGAAGCTCACTGGCATGCAAACTCCTTATGCCCGACAGCTTTGGCAGAGTTGCACTTGAATTTGATGGCACTTGAGTTTTATGATCTTGGCGTTGGTTGTTTGGTCAAAGCTGACTTTTGTTTCACTGTTGAAATGGCATAATTCCTGACCTGAGAACGCATCTCTTTCTGCAGTGATGTTTCATTTGCTGCAACTCTCAAAAGCTCTTACCCTGAGCGCCAGCAGGCAGCAGGCGGGTGCTGAATGTAGCCCTGTGGTTTCACACGTTTTCTGGAGGGGTTTTCTGGTTGTGCTTGTGTGTTTTTTTAAAGGGGGGTTGAGTGATGCTCCCGCAATGCTCCATGTTTTTATAATGCAAAACTTTCTTTCCTGCATCTCTGAATTTTTACCACACCACAGAATCTGCTGAAAACACATATTGCACTGTTTCTACTGTGCCAGAAACTCTGTTTACAAGAGAACAGTGGCACATGAATTATGCCTGTGTCAGTTCACTGTCAGTTCAAGAATTCCTGCTGGTGACAGAAGTTTCATTTTACTCCTCAGCACAAATCCCAGGTTCGATTTCAGGCCAGGTCAGACCAGGTGAGCAGGAGACCACTGTTTGTGCTCCAGTGATCATCCATTGTCACAGGTTATTGCGTTGAGACAGAAAGGTCAGACTGGGTTCATTCAGGCTATAAGTTCGGGCCAAAGTGAACTGCGCTACTTACCTCACAGTTTGTTGTGCTTTTTGAACGTCACTTTGGATAAAAGCATCAGCTAAAAGCTTAAATATAACATTCTGTCATTTGCTCACCCTCAGGTCACTCCTGGAGGACTCCCTCCTGACATCAGGTGATGTTTGTTAGCACAGTGGTTGCATTCCTGTCTGCTGTACAATGAAAAGCTAATTGGGACAGTTGAGTAAATGATGAAATTCTCATCGTGTGTGTGTTATGTTGTTGTTTTTGTGTGTATAAGAGCTGTTGTATAAAGTTGTTCGCAGAGGAAATGTGCTGCTTTGCTGATTGGGGTGAAGCATCCAGTGAGTGTCACACATCAGATAGAGTCATATCTCTGCCCGACCATTCCTCCAGCCTGGAGATATGAGACACCACACACTCCCATTAAACACACAGCTTCAGCTCATCAGGCAGTTTCATCTTCTCTCTAGTCAGGTCATCCTATCATCAGCCTGTGAGATGGTTAGGGTTAGCTTTCTGTCTCTCTGTTACTCTGTCAGCACTGGGTAGTTTAAAACTCCTCAGGATGAGTTGCATACTGTCTACATTGCTGCATGATCTTTGTAGTTGTGCTGCTCAGGATTCTTCTGTGCGGTTCAGATGTCACTCTGGGTGGGTGGTCCAGTTATTGGTGTTGTTGAACTGCAAATTTATTGCCTTTATAATGTCTGTGGTTATTCATGACTGGAGCAAGAATCAAGTGGCTTTGATGATGGTGCTCAAAAAGCAAAACTTGCCCAGACCCTGTCACAGCTGCTGAGAGTCTTGAAACTAGCAATGCCTGACAACACCCTAGCAAACCCTCCAGTAGAAACTCCAGTAAAAACCGCATAGAAACCACCCATAATGCCTTAGAAACCACTTAGAGCACATAAGCAACCACAGAGCAATGTCACATTTTCTACTAGTACATTTTCTACTGAAAATATAGATTTTGTTATCTGAGAAACTGCACACTGTAGTCTGCTGATCTGTGAACAGTTATTAATGGATAAAAGACGTGACAGCTGTCAGACTTTGATATATTGTGATTGATGTTCTTGGATTGTTGTAAAGATCTGGCTGCAATGCATTACTCCACAAAGAAAACACAGGCTGGATGTTTTGATAACCGTGAGGTCAGAGTTATTTTCATATTGTCCATGTGTGTCCTTTGAAAGTTTAAAGTCTTGTGTTGTTTCTCCAGGTCGTGTGAGGAGCGTTCAGGGCTCATGTCAGTCTAGTGGGGTCCATCATTTAAAGATGAGCTTCATAAGAACTCACCTGCACTGGAAGGAACTGTGGCAAAGATGTGTGTTGCCATGGTGATTATTCACACCAAAACACTGGACAAGAAGCTTGTCGACGATGCATCATCCACAGAGTCTCTGCAGCTGGTAAGACGGATGTTGATTTCAGGCAGAATTGATCATTTTTTGGTTCAAGTGGTATGAAGATGTAGAATTAAAATGATCTATTAAACATTAGGGTTAGGGTTAGAATTATTAATATCTTGTTTTTTTATATAAAAGTAGTTCCAGTCCTGGATACTAAAGCTCTTAATATAGCAATGCCCTACGGTGTTGTGGTTTACATGATGTGTACTGACAAAATGCAGACGGACGGGTGGGCGGGATTTTCTGGATGTTCTTCTCATGTGACTGTTTCAACAGTATGAGCCACCAATTATGAGTCAAGGGACGGCCCTCTTCTCCTGTGGAATCATGGGTAAGTGTCTCATCTTTTGCATCTGCCTCTGAACAAAGTCAGAAGTGTCTCGTTGTGATACCCATAAGACCTTGTGCCATCCCTGTGCTGTGTCTGAAAAACTAAAACTGCTCTTGCAATAATTTATTCATTTCAGCGTTTTATGTGGAGGGCTGTTGTTCTCCAGATTGCCTCCTCACAGATGGCAGAGGTAGTGTAATGAAATAGGTGGTGTTACTGTGTTGAAATTAAATTGTTAAAGGACAGGAAACATAATTTTGAACAATCAAGAAATAGAAATGTAAATAGAACACAAGTATGCAGGGTGCCGTGTACTGTTGTGTTACATACTCCCTGCAAATTCTGTAAGACATTTTTGTGTTGTGGAGTGTATGTAAATATCTCAAATATGTCAGCTCAAATATGTCAGCTTTTTCAGGGCAGTGCTAAAACTGCTTGGGGTGTATATGTTTCACATGCTGTGTAACTAAATGATGGACAGGTAATGTAGCTGGTCAGTAGTTGATCAGTGAGAAGTTGGTCAGTAGTCAGTCAGTAGTTGATGAGCTGGGCAGTGGTTGGGCAATAGTTGATCAGTTGGGCAGTGGTTGGGCAGTAGTCAGCCAGCAGTTGGTCAGCTGGGCAGTAGTCAGCCAGCAGTTGGTCAGCTGGGCAGCAGTCGGTCAGTAGTTGCTCAGTTGGGCAGTAGTCAGTCAGCAGTTGATCAGTTGGGCAGTGGTTGGGCAGTAGTTTTGAGGAATACGCTGGTATTAGGAACGAGCATTCATAACATGCTGTCATCACACAGATTTTGGGCAGACTCTTGCAGTCTTCCACTAATCATGCCACTATTTCTCTCCTCAGAGTGTTTACGAGCGCTTCTTCCTGTAAACTTAGGTTGGTGGTGCAGTCACTGTTTTTTTAATCAAAGTATTTACGAAAACATTGCACTGCAGGCATTAAAAGAATGCTTGGCCCTATTTTATTTCATGTATATGGATTGCATTTTTGGTTAAAAAAAAGTTTGCTTGTAATATTGTGTAAATGTTTTTTGGAGAGAGGCATGCAGACCATCAGTGTTAACAGCATCACGCATGCAGTACATGGACATTAAGTTAAACAACCCATATTACATGAACTGATATGAATTGTCTGCTTTTGTTGCTGTAGATTCTGGTCAGTGGGCTGTGGTGGGCAGGGGCTGCACACAGCGGCCTGTGGGCTCCAGTCTGGAGAGTCTGTGGGATGGCGCAGGGGGGACACACTCTGCTCGTGATGTGGGAGGCATCAGCAGTTTGCTGCACAATCTGAGTTTGAGTGAAGCTCAGCGCCCTGGCAGTGCAGCCCCACCCAGCAAACGTCAGTGCCGCTCGCTGTCCTGCTCCGACGAGCTTAGCGGCTGCCGGTCGTCGTGGCGACCACAGGGCTCACGGGTTTGGGCAGTCGCGGAGAAGCGCCGATGCCACAGTGGGGGCAGCATCCAGCGCGACGGGTACTCTGTTTTGAACCCGAGCGTTTTTCCTGCAATGCAGCGCAGCTCCAGCTTCAGTCTGCCCACATGCACAAACCTGCTGGAGCCCTTTGGCCACGAGAGCCTGCAGATGCAGCAGACCCGCTACCTCTCACATGAGCAGATCTGTCCAGTAGAGGCCGGCTCTCCTGACAGCACCCCTGAGTTGCAGCGCCGCAATGGACTGTCTCGCAGCCGCTCGCAACCCTGCGTCCACAACGATAAAAAGATGGGTGTAAAGCGCAGGAGACCAGCGGACAGCCAAAATCAAAGGCCTTCTCTGGACCTGGTCAAGATGACGCAGGTTAGTTCCAATTTTTGAGGTGGACTAACTCGTGTTTGATTCTGTACAGTCACAAGTAAGAACTGAACATTTCTGAACTGTCAGTGTTGTTGAACGTCTGAACAGTTAAAGTATCACAGACCATCTTAACGCTTATCGTACTTAGTTATGGATTTATAGTTATTTATTTATTTGTTTGCAGTTTTTTATTTTCTGCATCCAATTGAACTGCAGAATTACTTAGACTGTCTTGAATATTCACCCTTAGTTTGCTCGGATGTGCTAGACTGTATGTGTGTTCATGTATTTCTACCATTGAGGGGACCAAATGTCCCCACAAAGGTGGTAGTAGTCACAAACACCAACATTGTGGGGACCAGCCAGCGGTTCTCACAAGGGAAATTGCTTATGAAACTTAACCGATGCTTTATTGAAAGTGTAAAAATGAGTATAAGATACAGCATAAAAATCATGCATTAAAACAGTATAGGCCCTGAAATTAAGGCTGAACTGGCCAGAGATCTTCTGGATACAGACTCATCAGCTCCAGTCTGTTCAGCTTTCAGATGTTCTGTCTGCAGATCTTCTGCAGAGTGTTAAACTGCAGCTCTCACTGGGCTTTCACTCCCACTCTTTAAGTGCTGTAAATCACCCTGATGAGCTCAAAGTTCAGCACACACACACAGTTACTGATTTATTCCAGGAACAAGCTGCTTTAGAACTCAACCATTACATGATTTCAACCCTCCAAGTGTGTGTTTGTTTATTGTTTGCTGTAGCCTCACACACAGACAATGTTGATCATTGTGTCAGTGGAAAAACTGCTACATTTGCAAACCAAATATTTTATTGCTGTAGTAACAAGACATGTTGTCTTGTGGCTGTTATATATGTGTCAAGAGTGATAAGTGCTCTATCTCAACTGCAGGATTGCTTTGAACAAACAGCATGCAAGGTATTTGAACAACAGCCCTTAGAGGAGTACACAGAAAGCATATTGTTCTATCTTAAAACCTGTACAATGTCACAACAAAAAAGATCCAGGTGTTCCCCAACCAGAAACCCTGAATGACAAGTAAGAACCAGTCATTACTCTGCATTCAGGTCAGGTGACAAGGATCTGTACGGTACTGTTAGAGCTAACCTGAAGAGAGGCATCAAACACGCCAAGGAAGCATACAAAAGTAAAAAGTAGTTAATTTTTTGCCTGTTCTGTGGTCTGTAATCTTTCATTTCTGGGAGGTGAGAAGGGTGCTCAAAACCTTAAATACAAGAAAGGCTGCTGGCTGTGAGTATCTGGTAATATTCTTACAGCCTGTGCCAACCAGCTCACAAAGATCTTCAACCTCTCTCTGTCATCATTATGTTGCCCTTTTAATCTCTTTGCGTATCTTCTATTGTGTTATTGTTTATATGTTGTTTTGCTGCGCTCCTCATTTCGTGGTATGCGTAGCTGCACATTGGCAATAAAGGATTTTTATTCTATTTATCTAAAGCCACTTATAAGGAGAGAGAGATTTTGCCATAAAAACCAACAAACCTAGGCTACAATGCTACATGTACGAGTAGAAATATTTCTGACACAAGGGAAATTGGAACATTAGAGATTTGTCCGTTGTTTTCAGTTGTATCTTGAAGGTTGTGATAGTCTTGGCAGATCGGGTGGAAGCTGGGAGCTAATTCCTCCAGAGAGAAACAGAAAATGGGAATGTCTTTGAGAGTGGTCTGATACCCCATTGTGAGGGAACAATCAAGCATTGCTCGAATACATAACGTAAACAAAGAGCACTTAGTTTCACTTTTTTAATAAAGGAGTGAGTACAAACTGATATTATTACATTTGACTGGTTAGGAATTGATGACTGAAATGTTCTTCACATCACAGCGTGTGTTTTTGTTCTGCTTTACAGAAGCTGCAGGATTTTCACAGTCTCCGCTCTTCGAGCTTCACTGAGGACGTCTGCGTGCCTTTAGCGTTCACAGCGCTCCAACCTGTAAGTGACCCACCACAGCTCACCACCAAAGAGCACGTCATCATGCAGCAGTCAGACGGCAGGTGGAGCGGAGGGCTGGCCAGTGGAAAGGAGCGTGAGTGTTGGTTGGCAGGGCTGTGTGGCAGGAGGGAGCGGGATGTACAGCTGGGAGGAGAACTGGACATTGTACAGATTGAGAGAAACTGAGAGATGCAGAACTCTGATACTCCCAGAATTCCCCGCGGAGTGATGCTGTCAGAGTATTATAGGATGGACACTTTGGTAAGTGAACAGTGAAGGTGGGGCACATGTAACCGACTCAGGGTGACACACATGGAGGGTGTGTTTTGACGGGTCATCAGAACACAGTCTGGGCTGAAGTCTAAGAAACACACACGTTAGATTTGTCATAATTTGAATCTTAGGGTTTAGTTGCTGGCTGATGTGTAACAGTAGCAGTAACAGCAGTTCCTCGCTGGTGAAAAAGCTGTTTGGAACTATTTTTTTCTGTAACTGCAGAATTAAATGTACTTCTGTATGAATAAACATTTTGTGTTTGTAGAAACCTGTGGCATTTGCCTCATCATTACTGCCAAATTATTAATTATCAGTGAATTTAAATGTGCATTTTTGAGTCTTATAAACGCTGATCATATTTTATATAAAATTAAAAGTCCATTTTTTTATGCATTGTGAGATTAAACAGATTTTACTCTCATTACTGTGTTTCACTCTGTCATTATTCTCTTCATTCTCAGTGATAAAATCATCCTTATTACTGAAATACAGTCATTTTACACTGATAGATCTAACTGTACTGTTGTGTTAAATCAGTATAAATTAAATGCAGGACCACAAACTACAGTGAAGAAAATCTTTAACACAATGCAAGAATTCAAATACACACCTGATTTTTAAACAAAGGTCTGGGGAAGTGCCATTTGTTCCTTTATTTCTTTTAAAACAGTTGAAGCACGACATATCAGGCTGTGAGGATTGTGAATTTAACACTGAAGAAATGACACAAACTTCAGAAAGGAGCACAACTAATCTGCAACCTTTAACACACAACATCTCTTAGCAAAGTCTGCACCATCTTTTTATTCTGAGCACGATCCCCCATAGTTGAGTATGAACACATGAGAGATGCGTGTTCAGGTTTGTAGGGTTGTTTTGTTATTACAGGCATGTTCTTAGGGCAGAGGTTCTCAAACTAGGGTTCTCAAGAGTGTGTCTGCTGGGTTTTAAAGAAAAATGAGCTGCAACGGGGTTTCAGACAGAATGTAAAAAGAGGTGCTACAGCAGTAAGACGAGGTGCTTTTGAACCGTAAATCCCTAACCCTTCCGCTTGCTTCCACCACCAGGTAAAAACTGGAATGCCAAGACCAGGTATAAAATTACTGCATTAGCCAGTATGGACTCCACCAGAAAGAAAACTGGATTTCTAGGGACCAGTCCGGCTGATGGCACTGTCCTGGTAAATCAGGGACTCTTTCACTATGTCTTGTCACTTTCTTCAGAGACGGTCGTGTCTAAAAGTTCTCTTGACCTGAACGATTTCGCTCGCTTACTCCCACTAACCAGGATGGGGCAGTTGGCCAACTAGTCGGAGAGACGGATTTGTAACCAGAAGGTTGCCAGTTCAAATCCTTAAGATTGCAGGAAACAACTGAGTCCTTAAACAAGCGACTTTACCCCCAATTGCTCCCCACGGTGCTGGCCACTGCTCCAGGTGTGTTCTAACCAAAACACAACAAAAAAACACTAAATGTGATTCAATTTAAGTTTGTAACTGTCTGACATAAAACTCCACCACAATTACTAGAACAAAAGCATTAGGACACTTTTCATTTCCTCTTACATTAGCACATTGTGCACACAAGGGAAGTCTGTTAACAAACATAAGTAATACTGCACATAACAACTTCCCAAATAGTTTACATATATTTACTATAAATTTTTTTTGCATCCATTTCATTACTAAGTAAAGGATCTATAAACAACTGTGTAAACTTATAAATAAATTAAATTGAATAAAAATACAGAAACAATCATTTATTTTGATCAGTTATTCTTTTACACTTAATTCCTGATTAAAATGTGCTTATTTCCTCTGTATTAGATAATGTTCCTCTTTATTTAAATACTACTGCCTCATTTGTACATGTATGAACCACATCCAGGACTCGTCTTTCACAAATTGCTTTGACAGATGTCCCGTCTCATGTGCTCCCGTCTCATGTGTCTTTATCTATGTTTTACAAGTTGTAATGGACCAGAACTTCTATATCAGCTTGTGTATTTTCTGTGGTAAGATTAATGTTTAATTGTTTTATCTCTCTATTTTTTATACATCAACACTACCTTAATTACTGTCTGTTTCCACTTTTTGTAAGTTTTGTTACTTGTATCTTGTTTTGATTTTCTCCAGATGTATGTGTACATTCATATGTGTATTTCAAAGATGCATTTTGGGGTGAACTGCAAATGCCAAAAAGAAATGCAAAATTATGCGTGCAGTTTTACAGCTCTTTTAAAATGAGGCTTGATCTTCAGCTATGCTGCTTAAGGGCATGACTAATATTCCCTATTCAATACAAGTGCCTTATTGCTTTAATAAAAATACAGTACTACGCAAAAGTCTTTTAATGACATCCATATTTATTTTACAGTGTCCCCTTTATTAAAATAAAAGCAGAAAATGCAGTAAATATGTACACAAAATATAAACAACTTGCACAGTACTGTATATTGTTAGCCTCTTCAGAACTGCCTGCCAAACCCCTAATGTGTAAACCTTTGTAAAAAACCTTTATACAAGTTGAGTTCACCTTTATTCAAAGTGCCTCGTATTTGCCTCTGACGTGAAACCTGAAATTTGGTGAATGTACATTTTTATAAATGAAGTGTGAACTTACAGTTTTGAGTTACAGATTCTTTTTATCATTTGTAAATACTTTAGTTTGTCAATCAGGGATGGCTTTCAACATTGATCCTTTTAGCTGGAGAAATTTCACAAAACCTGGACAGATGGCTTTTGGCTATAAGATGATACAGAATAGCCCATCAAGGTAAGTGAAACATACCTCTGATAATAAAACTGAACCTTTGTTTCAAACCTTGCAAAAGCACAATGTTTCCTACTGTCTTTATGCACGTTTAAATTCCAGAGATATAGGGAAGCGTAAGTCAGACAGCACAGATCCTGACGGGTTTAATTTAGGGTGGGGTGAGAGGCCTTTTGTTCCTTTGATCAGCAGTGGAATATTGTTTGAGGAGTTGTGTGTAGTTTTCTCAACTTGTACCATAAAATTTGCTTAATCTGGCCAACATCCACCCACAGACCACCGACTGTCTGATGCATACTGCCCACTTAACTAAAGATTTTCTACCTCTAATACAGTAAATAATAATGTTAGGCTGACTTTATACAATTTCTGTGGGTCAGAACAAGTGTTAATTTTTGCCTTTAAGTTTATTTAATAATTTTTCTGTGTACTATTACTTAAATTATTTGATTGTACGCTTTTTGAACAGCATTCATTAACTCTGCCCCTAAATGTAAGAAGCATATATATTCTACTACTAATGTTTTATATATATTTCTCAGTATTATTACTGTGAATAATCTAAATTATAACATAACATTTATTCATATTCATTAGTGCTTACGCTTGTTTACATCTTTATGCACACATACACTTTTTAATAAATGTAATAGGGGCAATAATTAGAGGCATTGCCATCTTTAGCTCAAAAATAAACATTCAGTGTACAAAACGCCCAGTTTTGCTGCAGTGATTTTTTAAATATATTAAAGTTAATATGTTGCTTATCAGTAAGTTGCATAACAAAAATCTTTAAGTGAATGTTTTTAAAACAAGATGGAAACCAAACCCTATTTAAATGCATTTCAAGTTTATTAAAATTCATATGTATATTTTTGTGACTAGCATTAATTGATTATTGAAATTGAATTTTGATAACTTTTATGATGTATGTAGTTAGTCCTTGTTTTCAGTGTTTAAATGATCATCTGTAGTGCATCATAGATGCAGCTGATGCTGAATACACCGCTGAAGAGAATCAGTGAGCTTTGATGCATTCATCGTTACAATGCCACTGTGATCAAGGGTAGCAAATACATTTAGATCGTCTAACCCTAACCATGAAGACAATGATTATCGGTACTTTAATGTCGTGTTCGCAGCATCACTTTTAACTTAACATTAACTTCATGTATATTGTATAATATTCTTACCTTCTTTCATGTAGTCTGATTGTGAGTGATCCATTAAATCAAGTGAGTGAAGCTCTGAGAGGACAGATTTACAGCTGTCATGTTACACCAGACTCACAGCTTGTATCAAACCCCTGTTCATCGCTTGACATAAAGGGTATTTAGGTTTCAAATGATTTTTAATAGTAACTGAAACATTATTAAAGTTTAAAAAAATAATCATTTGTTAAATGAACAAATTGTCCATTTGTTAATAAAGTGCCCTCTGAAGCTCTCAACATGTCTCTTGGACTTTCCATGATTCAAGATTCACATTCTTCAAAATTGATGGTAAGTTCAGGCACAGAACTGCATAAAAATTAGGGACCCATTTTATATTCGTTTTCTTTATCTTCTGTGAAAAAGTATACAGTGTAAAATTTGTAGTTGTAACTATTTGTACTTAAATTGAAAGCATCTGCATGTAATTACACTCTTGACCCTAAACCCACCCCCAATCCTACTCAGTATATCACACATGTACACAATAATATATTAAATGTTTATTTTCTTATGTAACAGTATTTAGAGACTCCGCATATAAAATGGAAACAATATTAGTAAAAAGCAAAGTTCACTTAACCCTTAGCAAAATGGCTTTTTAGGCACTGAGAATGTCTTATTCTGTCTTATTCAGATTTGTGGACCAACCATTCCAAAAAAATGTAAAGCTGTTACCACCTACAACGGGATGTGCTTTATTTCTGAAAATAACATGTCTATTACAAGCTTCAAACAGCCTATACCGAGTTCTCTTAGAGGTAAATATAATGTTACTTTATGGTATTTAGTCCATTTAAAGAAGTTTTATGACATGTATAACACTAGTGCTTCTTTCCTTAACAGACTGCCCTGGTCTCATTGATATAGCTTTTTTGATGGACGGCTCTGGGAGTGTAGGTAATGCTAATTTTAACATGATGAAGACTTTTGTGGCAAACATGATCAGACGTTTTATTGGGTGGGATGCACAGGTAAGAAAAGCCTGTATTATCATTTTTGTTCAATACATTTTTATACTTTTTTCCAGAAAGTTGACATTTACACAAGAGTGTCATTATTGAACACATAATGAGACTTGATCTTGCTTTACAGTTTGCCATTGCACAGTACTCCAGTGATTGTTTTATTCACTACAACTTTAATCAACTCAAGACGCAAAACAGTACATGGGAATCAAATGTGTATGATATACAGTACCAGTATGGACATAGCACATATACTGCAAAAGCCATCAAACTACTTGTGTAAGACTTGTTTGCTAATAACCTTTTTCATTTCTGCAACTGTATGATCGCAGGAACCACTAAGCAGACTTGTTTATTTTGGTCATACTGCTCTTGATTATATTGCCCCTCACTTTTTTTAATTGTGTGACCAAATATTTGTAAAAATGTATATGTTGCGACAGGTCATCTTCTAATTACCTTATTGTCTAATTGTCTCAATCCTCATGCTTGTCATTTTTCAAATGGACAGGAATAAACTATTTACACAAACTGGAGGGGCAAGATCATCGGCTACTAAAATCCTAGTTGTTATTACTGATGGACAGTCACATGACAAAACTGAACTGTCGAATGCAGCTTCACAGGCTTGGGCAAAGAATATCACATGCATTGCGATTGGGGTAGGAGTTTTTCTTCTACAAATTCAGATTTGTTACATCAATTAATCTTAAATATTTAATAATTTATTGTCAAATTCATCTAGTGAATCTCAGAATGAAATATGTAAATGCTGTTAAGTGCACCAAAAAACATTCCGGCCTATGATGACCTATAATTTCAAATGGACATTTCAGAAAATATCCCTGAGCCATCGATATATGCTTGGGATTCCTGTCTTTCTGGGAAGTCCAGAAGACACAAAACTTTAATTATGCACTAAAGGCATCACATTTTTGGCTTGAAAGAATCCATGGCTTAATCACAAGGTCAAATACCCCCATTACAGGATCACCTTCATTTCATAGGCCTTGCCTTCCTTACATCAGTGTTACCTCTGATCCTTGAGTCCAAGTATTCTAGTTAGCATTAATTACCTTATAAAACCATAAAACACCACAAACCTATTCAATGAGACGCCCATGCATTGAAGCTTGTTTAATATTTATATAGTCTCGGTTGTTCTCAGCAGTTCTAATGAAAAGTCTAAACCTTGGTGAAGTTTTCTTCCATTTCCAGTTAAATTTTCTATCATGTAATATGTTTGAAACCTTTTAAATGATGCTGTCAATGTCAGTTACTTGTACAGCGTCTTGTAGGTGCTCTTACACAACTTATACTGTAATTATATACAGTTGCTAGGTGCTGCCAGACTTGGACATCGGGAATTTGGGGTGCAGTAATGTAATGTTCTTAAAGATCTGTTTGCTTATCACAAAATAAAGAATCAGAGAAAATATAAAAATGTAAAATTCAATAAAATATAATTTGTAACAATTTCTGTTATTGTTCACCAGGTTGGTAATGCGTTTGATAATTCTGATGCAAGACAGGAGCTGAATACAATTGCTACTGATCCAGATACGGATCATGTGTTCAGAGTAACAGACTTTAATGCATTAAATAATATTCTTCAAAAACTGGAGGAGAATATTATTGCCATGGAAGGTATGTCAGCCCCTCACAAGACAATAAAAGAAATTAAAAGTATGTGTGCTTTATGTTTTTAGTGTTTATAATAGGATTCATTTTAACTCTACAGGAACCCAAACATCTGGTGATTCCTCCAGAAAGGAGTTTGCTCAGGATGGATTTGGGACAGCTTTTACATCATATGTAAATGTTTAAATTCACAGTTTAATGTACTGCACTACATTATGATAAATACATATATCAGAGCATATGTTTTCCACATTTATTTTCAGTTTGTTTATGTTTAGGGGAGTGTGTTACTTAGTGCTGTGGGAGCTTTTCAGTGGAAAGGAGGATATGAAGAATTTTTCCCAAACAATAATTATTCCAGTTATTTTCAAGAAGGCAGTGAACATGATAGTTATTTAGGTGAAGCTCTATAAACTAATGAACCTTAAAACTAATAACTCATCACAATTTAAAAATATACAATTTCATTTCTTGATGCTGATTGGTCAGTAACTGTGGTTTATTTACAGTAAATTCACAGCTATGAACACTACACTACTAGTGTATTATATTTGTGTTAATACTACTTCACAACATACATAGCATTAACTTTTGCCCACATATATTTTAAATAACTTTTTCAAAACATTGAAAAATACTCTTCATACCCAATCACTGTTTTTAAAATCTGAGTCACTGCTACGGTATATTTACAACACAGAACAGCCTCTTGTCTCTCCTTTTTGCTTAAAAAATAGACATTTATAGAAGAAAATATCTTTTACATTTGTCAAAAGGTTTTTCAGTGGCTATTGCTGTAGTATCAGGAACCAACTATGCAATTCTGGGAGCCCCACGATACCAGCATAAAGGACAAGCTGTTGTTTGGATTATGAAAAGCACTCAGGATAAACTGATATTGGACTCTCCCGAGGTTCTCCACTCATATTTTTGTCACATGATCGCTACTATTTAAAAAAAAACAATATCATTATTGATTATGCAATAATTATGCAGTGAGTCGAACTTTAGCACTTATTGTGTTGTATTTTATCTTAATGTAACATTATCCAAACTAGAACCTTAACCCAAACAAGAAAATGTAATATAAAAATATGCATATAAATCTTTAGAGGGTCTATATGCTGTTTAAACGACAAACACAGGCTATAGATGTCTTATTTATTGTCATTTGTACTATTGAAAACAACATACCGTTAATAATGAAAGTGTGGAATTCCCTGTTCTTAGCCTCAGATTGGGTCATATTTTGGAGCTGAGGTGTGTGTGGTGGATACGAACGCTGACAGCAATACAGACCTACTGTTAATATCAGCACCAACATATACAGAGGCTGAAAGAGAGGGCAAAGTGTTTGTTTACTTCTATTCACATCGGGTAAGTAATAGTAAAAAGATATATATAGAGAGAGAGAAATGCTCTTATTATTGTTCTATGTTTTTTATATTTAATATAAAATATATTTCATTTTATATTTTCTATTTATAGTTTTATATTTTTAAGTATTCTTAATAGTTTGACTCTTTTACTATTCTATCTTGAAGACATACTTTAATTTTCGGGATACGGTGCTGGTGGGCATGGCTGGACAAAGGGGAAGATTTGGCTCTTCTCTGGCCAGTCCAGCAGATCTGAATGGAGATGGGTTCAGTGATGTAGTGATTGGAGCACCTTTAGAAGATGATGGACAAGGCAGTATCTACATCTTTAATGGTAAAGATGGAGGACTCATTTCAACATACTCACAGGTGAGAGAATGAGAGGGATGTGGGCTGGTGATGTCACAATGTGTTTTTATCTCTTTAGTTTTCCTCACTGCACAAAGGGAAGTAAATCTAATAATGGATACTGCACAAAACACAGTCTTGCATAAGTTAGAATTTTGCTTACAGTACATACATGGACAGCACAAACAGATATTGAAACATCTTTCTGTTGTAATGAAAAATGAAATATAGTGTCCTAACAAATAATAGAAGAACATGTGAAAAAGTGACTTTTGAAGTGGTCCTCACCATTAGAACAAGAATCATGTTTTGCTTTATGTAATAGATTAATTATTTCCCCGGCCCCCTCTGTCACTGCCCATCAGCCAGACCCCTGAGAGAGAGAGAGAGAGAGAGAGGGCGGGGCGGCCGAACAGCACTTCCTTGGCAGCGTGTGAACTTGTCTAAATGTTTCTTCATCTGTCCCTTTCTTTTTTATTCCAACGTGTAACACAGAGGATCAGTGGATCATCAGTTCAATCAGATTTGAAGCTATTTGGGATTTCTCTAAGTCAGTCCTCTTTAGACCAGACTCAAGACAAACTACCTGACATTGCTGTTGGATCAATGGGAGCCGTTCTGCTTCTCAGGTCTGTGTTTGCTTATACATTCAAATCAAGTAATACTGTTACATTTTAAAATACAGATACACACAAACCAAAACACGTCAGCTTTGTTACGTGTGGATCATTCAGGTCCAGACCCATCATGCTTTTGGAAACCAGAGTAACTTACAGCCCATCCAAAATCCCAACCAATCACACAGATTGCAGTAAGCAACTATCAAACAACATGACAGTGTGCTTCAACATGAGTGGATACAAACATGACATAACAGGTATATATGTGACCTGATTACATACTACTGTATAGCGTTTAGTGTGCTGAAAGCCATACT
Organism: Ambastaia sidthimunki; assembly: GCA_036877625.1. Classification (NCBI taxonomy): domain Eukaryota; kingdom Metazoa; phylum Chordata; class Actinopteri; order Cypriniformes; family Botiidae; genus Ambastaia; species Ambastaia sidthimunki. Next base: position 33,561 of record JAZGTK010000844.1, read on the forward strand.
GTGTGCTCCTGAAACTAGCATTGCCAATACTTTTCATTGCTTGTGTTTTTGAAGTGTTTACTAAATACATAAATAAATAATGAAAATGTTCTAGGTTTGGCTGCAAATATTACATACAGAATAACACTGGATGCCAAGCGGCAGAAATATCGAGCGTACTTCCTGGACAAAAAACGTATTCTCCATGATGAGATGACAATTGAGTTGCTGCAAATTTGCAAAGATCATCCTTTCTTTATTGAGGTACAGTAAGCTTCCGTCACTGTAATATTTTTGGTCTAAAATGTATGATGTTCCGTGAATTTAATGAGTGAGAACTAAAACCTGGGACTAAAAATAACAATTATAAGGAGCCATAAAAACGCAAATAATCAAATCCTATGGGTATGCTGGCAACATTCTTTATTATTTCTTGTCTTAATTAGGATTGTTCTGAAGATGTTCTAAACCCATTGTCCAATCAGTTAATTTTTACATTTGAGGGGCTTCCGTCTAGCAGTATACAAGGCTTGAAACCAGTTCTCCAACCTGAGATAAAGAAAACCACAGATCACAATGTAAGCCCTAAAAAGATTATCTATCAAAACTTTATTTTTGTAAGGGCAAAACAACACCTATTAGCAGTAGTTCTTTTCCCATAAATCAAGAATATTTTATGACCTTTATCTGTATCATCAACCCTATAACCCCATAAATAAAAACATCTAACTCTAACTTTAACCCTCAAGTACAAGTATGTTTTTTTTAAAAAAGTTTAAAGTAACAAACAAAACAATATTAATAACAGAAATGTTTTTGAAAAGTCTCATTTCTATTACAGCTAGACTTTGAAATAACCTGTGGAAATGATAACAACTGTGTTGATGACCTCAGAATGGATTTTAACTTTACTGGGTGAGCTAATCACTAACATAATAATAATGATGATGGTTTAATTTTCACGAAATGAACTATTCCAAACTAACAGTGTGCACATAATGTATTTGGTGTCTCTGTTTTGTTTATCTAATCTAGATCCGCAAACATAGAGGTTGGCATAATGCAGGACATTAATGTGACAGTCTTGGTAGAGAACAGAGGAGAAAACTCCTATAACACCCTCTTCACCCTCAAGTACCCCTCCGGACTTTCCTACAGGAGAGTTATCTCCAAACAGGTGGGACAAAACTGTTGACACTGAAGGGTATAAAAACTCGAAACTGATAATTTTTTAATCATGACAAATATGAAAAGACAGTAAATTGCATTAAAAATCCTGAGGAAAGTCATATATCTGAGATCGAGGTGAAGTATAAAAAATGCTTCCTTTTCTTGTCCTTCATGCTTGTCTCTGTTACACCAATGCATGTGTTTTGTCATGGTTGATTGTTGTAATATATGACTCAGCACAGTGATTTTATTTTATAGTTTTTTAGAGTATTGTTTTATATAAAAAAGTATATGTTCAAATGAATGGAAAATATTTGTATGAATAGAGCAGAGTGGAATGTGTTTCTTATGACGGTGAACAAGGAGTTTTCTCTGGAGAAACGACCTGTCAAGTCAGTAAACCCATTCTCAAGGGCAATGCTCAGGTAAATGAACACACCTGTGACACAAACATTAGCAGCTACACACCCTTCTATGGATTGATGACGTTACATGTCACTTCAAGGAAGTCATCACTTATAAAATATGTTAGTAACAAAATTGTGTTCAATTTGTGTGTCTGTCATTGTTAACATGTAACCGCTTAAGCTGCGTTGATTTTTATTCTCCATATTTTCACATTGCCAATTTTTTTCAAATTCTAGGCTGTGTTTGAGATAACATACAGTATTTATAAGGAAAGCACATTTGGGCAGAACGTGAGGTTTAGTGCTGAGGTCAAAAGGTACAACTGGCCTTTAACACTTTACAAAATGCAGCATTTCACCACAAGTTGCTCACGGAGAAATGATTCTTGCTCTTGTACAACTAATACAAATCTTCTATTGCCTATACAGCGGGAATGACAGGCACTCTGAAAACAGTGAATTATTTAAAGATAAAACCATTGGTGTCAAATATGCCATCTATCTTGCTTTGATACGGTTAGTGATCTGATGGTTTATTATGTTCTTGTACTTTATTTCACATTTTCTTCCTCTTGACATGTAATTCTGTTTTTTATTTTTAAGGCATGAAAATTCCAGCATCCACAGTAATTTTACTGCAGGAAAAAGGAATTTTATAAAACCTATCAAGCATATATTAAAGGTAATGCTTCTAAAACAGTATTTGAAAAAATCAACTGAGTTCATTGAAATCACATTTACAGTGGCAAAACAATGTATTTTGTGGCAAAATCCTAACACGTTTTTATCTTGTCATAACAAAAGAAAATACTTTCCTGCTGTTTTTACATAATCCTAATTTCTCCAACCTTTTTTTATAGGTTGAAAATTACCTGAGAGAATTAAATTTCTCAGTTTTCATCAGTGTACCAATAAAACTGGGTGACATTGACATCTGGACTAATTCAGATCAATTTCAAGTACATCAAATATACTAACTACTTGTCTTTCAAGCCCTGCTTTAATTATTTTCACCTCAACGGTTTCTTATTTGCCTCATGCAGTACATTTGTATGGTAAAAAAACACAAAAACATCCTGTCCTTCCACAATTACAAGTTTTTTATAGTAACTTGAAAGGTCGCCAAGTACATTACCTGCCTATTTGCTTTCCATTGTTGTAACCTGTACCTTCTGCTAACCTGGCATCTACTCAAACACTGAAATGTGTTGAATAATGCAATGAGAGCAAGTGTTGTTTTATACAGATTTTAGGCTGCATGAGGAAGGCGGGGGGCCAACCTGCCATCACCAGTTTTAAGGAAGTTTTAAAAACCCAGCGTGTGGTGGTACGCTTTTTTCTGTGGCATTTTATTTTCTTCATTTATAAATAGTATGTATTGAACAAACTCTGTCTTTTTTGTGTGTTAGAACTGCTCTGTTGCTGTGTGTGCAGTCTTCACCTGTGAGGTGAACCTGATGAGAAATGAAAAAATACTGTATAATATAACTGGTAATTTGAGCTCTGGATGGATTGAGCAGGTAAATCCCTCACAATGTCTTTAGTTACAGTGTTGACTGGTTCTCATCATCTCTGTCTCTCTTAGACTGGCATCAAAGCTGATGTTTTTCAGTTGGTCAGTACAGCATCACTGGACTATGACAAGAGTAGATATGTTTTCTATTCCACTGATTCCAGACACAATGCTCCAGCAGTCCAGGTAATGTGACTTTTAACAGACATCATACTGTTGCTGATAAACTAACTCAGAAAAAAAAGATTTTGGTGACAACAATTCTAATTGTCTGAAGACTTTTACTTATTTAGATTTTTACTGAAGTGGAGGTGTTTGAGGAGGCTGACCTCACTAAAGAGATCATTGGAGGGGTCATGGGAGGACTTCTGCTATTGTCTCTCATCACAGTGGTTCTCTATAAAGTGTGTACAGTATATCACCATCTGAAGACCGTCAGTATAGCACCATCTTATGGTCTTCACAGAATGTTTACAGCACACGTCTCTTCTCTGCTGATTGTTACTGTGCATTTTTCTCTTTTTGTAAGGCTGGTTTCTTCAAAAGCCATTACAAGCAGATGCTAGAGGAAGCCACGGGTGCAGCGGAAGGGCAAACAGCACAATAATTACGTTTAAACTGCCACAAAATGTCATTTCAAAGTTAATTAGTTAAGTTATATTCTATAAAATATTCTTAAAGTTTAAGGTGACTGAAATGTTACTCATGATTTTAAAACCTCTAAGAACATTTAATTAAATGTTTGAAATTTGTTTTGTGGCCCAAAATATTAGTGCGCTGATATTCATTTATTTCGTTACAAAGGTATGTTTTGAAAAAATGTTTTTGAAATGAATGACAAGGTCCAAATAATGAAGAAAAAATAAGAACTTGAAACATATGAGAACTCCTTTGATATTGTTTAAAAAGCCTTTCAGGGTAATGCCTCAAAAAAGTTAAAAATTCTAGGTAGTATTAAAAGTAGCAAATTCTAGGGCAAGGATAGCTACTTTGAAGATGCTTAAATTCATTATTAGTCACAGCCCAATTCCCATAGATCCATTTGTGTTATTTAATAGTCTTGATAAGTTTACTGTTATTCTAAAATGTGAGTATGTGACCCTAACCTTTTGACCTTTTTACTGTATATGCTTGAATACATAGTGTAAATTGTTTTGTGAGCTTTGTGGTATTTTAGGTTTAGTTTAAGGGAATATTTACAAGTATGTTATATTTGTTAAATTCTGTTTTAGTAGAAAGTTTCAAAAATATGTGAGGATGGATGCGTTTTAATCATTTTTAATAAAGAACTTCTTGAACTTCTTTCAGTTTAACTTTCTGTGTGAACACAAATGTTCTTCACTGAGAAACTAAAGTTTTATTCAATATAGTAGAGGATTTTCTGAAGTTCTGGACTGACTCATCTGGACTAAAGACAGAACATTCTCATGACTAATGACTGACAAAAATTATGTTTAATCATGAATCACAGAAACACGTAACACCACAAACAGTATTGCAGTAAAGAGTCTAGTTTGATTTCACATGAAACTCTGTACAAATACAACTACTGTAATACAGTGGATGTGTCCTTGCGTCATCTGTAGAAGAAAACATTGTCAATCCTAGAGCCGTATGCGTCTCTGTAAAGAAATCAGTATTTTTTCTGATCATATACAGTTTCTTTATGTTTTTGTGTGGACATCTTTGGGTTAGAAGGGCATAAGTTTTAAAAAAACAGAAGTGAAAGATCAGAGGATTTGTGATTCACTGGCTCATTGAAGCTTTAGGATGAGCTAATAATTTTCTGAGGAACTACAGGCTGAATCTGTTCACAAACAAATGTCAAATCATCAGTCTTCAGAGCTGCTCTTTAATGTTTGTCTGACTAAATCTATGTTTAAAGCGGTTCTTTATTAATATAGCAAGTTACAATAATGTTGCTTGATAAACATCAACAGCCTACCATTAAACTACAGTGTGGATCAATGTTGTGTGCTGAACAAAATATTCATTCTGATTATCTTATTGGCATGTTACTGTTTAATAAAATAAGCTTTAAAAGGCCATGTTACAGTGTTTTTTCTTGGTCAAAAACACCTTTATCTATGCTAAAGTCACTTTAACATTAATATAATGTTAATATAAATCCTCTGCTGCTTCCTGTTGACCTTTGACCCTTATGAGTAATGCTGGATTCTCTGAAAAGATGATGTTGCTGATGTGTGTTTTCCTGTCGTCACATTTAAAGGAAAGAGACTGTGTTATGCGATTCATTTTTTTGAGTAACAACACAATCAAGACTGACAACCGAAGTGTTCGAAGAAGTGTTCGTGTAAAGGAAGAAATCGGACAAACAAGTTGACAAAGTATTAATAAGGATAATTGTTGAGAACTCAAAATCAGAGGTATAATTTTTGGTTTAATTGAATTTTTTGTGTGCCTGTGGTGCTTGAAGTGTAAACAGAGTTTTAGCTTTGGAAAGATTTAATGAGGCTTGGCAAATTTACACACATGTGCAAAACTTATTGTATCAGTGCCAAAGAACAGCTGCTGTTAGGATATTAATATTAATAGGATATTAAAAGCCAAAATATTAATAACTGATTACCCAAAATATTGATAACTGATTACCCTGTAGTCTATATGCTTTATTTTCTGTGAGCTTTATAGCCTCTTTTGCTAAATATTTTTGTCAATTAAAAACATCAATCGTGTTTGTTTTCTTTATTTTATACCATACTTTTACATTTTAATGGTGTAATCAAACCTGTTGGGCGCGCACTGACGAGTGATCTCTCTCATCATGTTGTCTTTGGTGTGCACTAATAAGGGATCTTGTCTCTTGTTTAGGTTGATAATGACACATCTAAGTTTCTTATCATGGGTTCGTTGCTCTAAGTTTTTTAGCTCATTCTGTGGATTGCTTCTGATCTTCATCATCACAAGCTGTTATGTGCTGTCCTGTGAGAGGACGACTTTGCTCACTGCTCCTGCTGCTCTGGGCTCAGATACGGTGCAGAACATCATCACCAAAGTGAAGTTCACACCCAGAACGGTTCCTGATGTCACTCAGCTGCTCAGACAAGAGAAACATGTGAGTTGAGTTTGTGACCCACAATTTCACAAAATGCCTAAATTCAACGATACGATCAAACGATATGAGATCTGAAGAGGTGTGTGCATACAAATTAAGCAAATTTCTTTGTGACAGTAAAAATAGATCATTAAAATCATCTATATATATATATATATATGAAAATCTAAAATGTTTAATAAACAGCATAGTAACATTTACAGTAACTAAATTAAATAATTGTAATATTTGTAGTGATCGCAGTTATTGTACGTAATGTTTGTTACTGTAATGTTTTTCACAGTTGTCAGCTTTAATGATTAAAGCAAAATTAAAGCAAGTTTAAAATAAGTCTGCTTGACTTATTCTCTGTTAGCGTTACCCGGATAGTCTGTTGAGTGTTGGCTTGCGCATCTTTGTTTCTGCACAGTGGGGTTGGTTTTAAAATGTTTAACGTAAAATATTTACAGGTATTTATGAACAAAGAAGGTGATAAAATGAAGTTAAAGATCAGAGTAACGCCTTTTTTATGTGTATTTTTAGATATTCTCTGTGATTCCTCCACACTTTTTACCCGATGTTAAAACACCCTGCTGGTATGAAGAGCACCGCGGAAACCAGAGCACAGATCCGTATAAAACAAACCCGTACGGCCAATACTCCAGACAGACGCGTGCCGTCTTCCAGCGCCTGAGGAACACGTTTGCTAAACGTTTAATACTCCGTGACGGGAATCGCTTTCGGTTTCGCTGTCTTCCATATTTCTACATCATCGGTCAGCCGAAATGTGGCACGACAGATGTGTACGAGCGACTGAAACTGCATCCCGACGTCCGGCTCACAGCACTGAAGGAACCGCACTGGTGGAGCAGAAGGAGATTCGGTATGTTTTCTGAAGGCATTAAAGTTGTTTAGTGAAATGAAAAGATCAGACCAAAGGAAGATAAATAATCTCAACTACTTTTGTCTGGATTTCTGAGATTCTGGACTGAAAGCTGTTATATTGATGATTATTAAAGCCAAAGTCTCACTGTATCTAACCTAACCCTTACTGCCTTTAGGGAAATGTGACCTTCACAGTAACGTGCAATAACCCTTCCTGTTTGTCCTTCTGTCTGTCTGATTTTCTGTTCGTTTATCTGTCTCTCTGTTGGTCTTTTTGTCTCTGTTTATCTGTCTGTAGGGATCATTAAGCCTCGTGAGGGTTTTCGCACTCGGTATTCAGTGGAAGATTATCTGGACTTGTTTGATATGCCTGCTCAACATGTTCAGAACACACTTCTGGAAAACTCCAGCAGTAACATTATTATTGGTACACATCTTTAGATTTAGAGCCTAAACCCCACAAACCCTCCAGACCAACTATGTTCATTTCTCTGTGCTGGTAGTTGTTGATGTGAGTGATTGACAGGTCTGTTGTTGATGTGTGTGATTGACAGGTGAAGCCAGCGCTTCCACTATGTGGGACAACAATGCTTGGCTCAATCTCCAGAACAGCAGCCCAGGGGCGGAGCCACCATCACTCACCCTGGACTTTATTCACGCGCTGCAGCCCAATGCACGATTCATCGCCATACTGAGAGATCCTGTGGAGAGGTCAGAGTTCACGTCTGACGCTGGCAGATTTAATAAGATTAAGTTACATATTGATAATAGTTCTTTGTGAAGTTTTTTTTTGTACTTTTTGGCCAGTAAATGTTGTAAATGTAACTATTAATGTGTTTCTTTAGACTGTATTCAGATTATTTGTACTTTGGCACATCTAATAAGTCATCAGAAGATTTCCACATGAAGGTGTCTGAATGTCTGATGTTATTTGATGGCTGTCTGCAGCACAACAGTCTGAGATCGTGTGTGTACAACAGCACGCTGAATAACGTGATGAGCGTGAGTATCATCACCAGACAAAACAACTGACTGCTGAGTCCCTAAATCTAATTATTAATACATCAACAGTGTCCTAACCAATCACAGCACGGCGATGAGGCTCCACCTGCTGTGAAATCTAGTGCTGGAAATTTGTTGTTGTGCCTGGTTAGGACACGGTCTTAGTGTTTGTCTGTCTGTCTGTCCGTCTGTAGGTGCGTTTACAGGTGGGCTTGTATGTTGTGTATATTCTGGACTGGTTGTCAGTGTTTAGCAGTGATCAGCTGTTAGTTTTGCGTCTGGAGGATCACGCTGCAAACCCAGCACACAGCATGCACAAAATCTTCCGCTTCCTGCAGTTAGGTACAGTGCTGCAGCCACTTTCAAATCATTCGCACACCTCTGCTGTTATGTAGTGTAAGCACAAGAGGACAGCATCAAGTCACTGAATTACAAGACTTCAGAATAATACCTTTAATTAGTATGAAACTTTGTGTTATAAAAAAAATTAAACAAGAGTAGCAATAAAATCATGAGATGACTAGAAAAATGCCACTGATAGTTAAACAGACTGAAGAGAATTAAAATATAAATCATAAACTAATTTAGAAAGATTAATAGAAAAAATGTGTTTGGATCACAGGACTTAACGTTCTAATTAATCCGTGTGTTTTCAGGACCGATATCTGAGCAGAGAGAGAGCGACATCACCACACATCCAGCATCAAACACCAGACGTCCAGCTGATAGGAGCCTTGGGCCCATGCAGCTCCATACACGAGCGCTCCTCTGCAAGTTTTATGCTCCTTTCAACCAGAAGCTGGCGGAGGTGTTGCAGAATAAATCATTTTTGTGGGACTGTTACTCTGAATGCACGTGACACTGAACGACCACTCTTCATACAGACACAAATTATTTATTACTACTTAAATGAAGATTTTGGTAGTGTCATTGATGGTGAACAATGTTTATTTATTTAAAAAAGATTTGATTGTAAATTTACCTGAAAGTGTTTTTATTCTTGTAGCTCAGTTGGTGGAGCGTTAGCAGCGCAAAGGTTGTGGGTTTGAGTCTCAGGGGAATGCCTGATGATTAATTGTATACCTTGAATAAACTTTGGATAAATGTGTCTACCAAATGCATAAATTTAAGTCAGTTTTGTGTTGTTTCAGTAACTGACACCTGTTGGTCTGTTCTCAACAGTTTGCAGTTTCAAAATAAAGGACATGGGGGCATATTTAAAAACATCCCTGTTCCAACAATAATAATACCAATACAAAGCTAAGAAATTACATAATAAAATACATAATTGACTTGATTATTGTTCACTGGCTGGCCACAAGTATCTCTTGCAGTTTTTAATTGGGTTTGAGTCCACAGATGTTTGCTGCCTTTCTATTCTCACTGTGTGTTGCTCGAAATGTGAGCATATTTTGCATCATCACAATCCTAACTGCAATTACAAAACTAGAGAAACAAGAGACCGTTTAAACGCACACACGATTTTCCAACATGTAGTTTTATTTTGCCTTAAAATTTTTCTCTTGTGGACAAAATTTAGCTCAATATCTGCAGCAAGCCTTAACTTTAACATTTTACACTGGAGAGAAATAAGTTACTGATGTTATGAACTGTGTGCTCAGAACAATGGCAGCACAATCTGATGGAAAATAAACATTAAATTTTTTTTGACATAAAAAAAAAACAAAGCATTTTGTGTAGAGACAAGTGAACACAATCATATCCTATACACTGTAGATCACGTGGACCTGCGGAGATAAAAACACAAACATCCAAACAAGTCAGATCTCATGTCGCTGCAGTGTGAACAAGTTTTAATGATCTGGGCTATGTGTCTTTAAAGCATTGTAATCTCCACAATTAACTTAAGTTCTCACAATTCTTTTGAGAAATGCGGCCCAGATCAAAACACCTACAGTATGACTGTGTCCCAGACTCACCTGTAAATCAACTGCATTAAACTGCAAAATTCAAAGAAAACTGTGAATTTTAAACATCTTTATGTGGACGGAGTCAGAGAGCATTAATCCAGATTACTCGATGTCTGTCTGATCAAATCATCTCACTCCGTGAAACAATGTTCTACAGTTCATTTCCTGGTATTATCATCAATGTTCTTCCTATTGTTCGCAGATGTTTTAATACATATGTAGGATATTTTTGTGTGCTTTTTCCCACACTGAAAAAGCTTCAGACACTCACTTTGGTTTGGTCTCAGCATCTGTGACCTGGCGGATATACACGGCATCTGCAGGGTGTGAAATATCTCCCTGTTCCTGCATGTATGAAGAGGCGATGGCCAACAGAGAGCCATCCACACTGAAGGCCAGAGATGCGATGCTGGTCGGGTAACGATGGAACTGACACAAACGCTTCTTATTAAATGGATCCCAGATGTTCACAAAGCCATCAGAACCCCCTGAACACACAGATGTGAATGAATACATAAATAATTACACAAGGCAAATGTACAACAGTTTTTAAAATATTTTAGTTGAAATTTAGCATGTCACACCATATCAACTTCCCACTGTGGTTAAAAACCTCACATAAAATAATAACAATCAGACCATGTGAGATACTCAATCTACACTCGTCTCTCACAGTACCTGTGGCAAATGTGTTGTGAATGCTGTGGAAGGAGATAGCGTTCACTGGATACACCTGCTCGATACCGTTCTCCTTCAGTCTGTGACACTTAAAGGCATATTTCTTCTTCTGCACCTCCAGACTGGGGTCCAGATATTCCACAGCGACGCGCCCCTCGATGGAGCTCAACACGTAACCCTGAAAACACGTGACATTAAAACTCCAAAGATGATGCTAAAAGTTGCTGATGTAATAAATGCTGATGTTTCTGCAGCAGGAATTTCTGCATGCAGGGATTTACTGTGACAGGAGAATCACTAAATGAATCCATACAGATGAACAGATCATATCACGTCTCTCAGACTGTGATTACAGCGTCTCTGTCTCAACATTTGAATATGATTCAGACTAAAAGAAAGCAGCTGGTCTCTGTACTGGGAACAGAAGAAAGTCCGTCTTTCACCTGTTTGTTGGGAAAAGCTCGGATGCAGCGCGTCTGATATTTGAGGCTGGATTCTCGTCTCTGCTGCACGTATCCCATGTTTCTCAAATCCCACACCAGCACACGGCGTCCTGCCGTCCCCACGATCAGACGATCCCCGGCCACAGACAGCGTGTAAACCTGAAACATTCGCTGCCGTCACGCATCGCTCCACCTCCACAAGCACACACTTCCTGTCAGCACACATTTACCTTCTCCGGCTGGGTGAATGTTCCAGCGTTACAGGGGGTTCTGGGGTCCCACAGTCTCACTGACATGTCCCAGCTGCCCGTCACCATGACGTTTACCTCCGGACAGAATTCAACACAGCGAATCGGAGCATCATGAGTCCCCACGATTGTGTCTGCAGAGGATCACAGACAACTGCAGTGAAATATCAGATAAAACAACCATTTCATTATTTCCACAACAATACAAAATATCATCTTATCAGTAATTGTTTAATTGTCATGTTGATTCATATAATTTATTTTCATTGAATTGAATTAAATGTTTATAAACGAGGAGCAATGAAAGAATGAGCACAATGACAATTTTTATAAGAAGCAATTTGAGATTCCCACAAACATTTAAATTTATGCGTCTGGATGTTTTTTATTTCATCGGTCAGTATGATCAGCATGTTCTCTGGGAATTAAGTCAACACACCTTCACGTGCAACGCTCACAGCACTAGAAAACAGTGACACTTTTACTCCAGTCAGATTCCTAACTTAACAAAAAAACTGCTGCGACCGAGTGTCTGGTGTTTAAACTGCACCTTGATCTGTGTTCAGGTCATGAGTCTTCAACTGATTGTCCAGACCGCCACTCCACGAATGAGTCGGATCCTAAAACAGCAAACCACAGAATTGAAATGAGGATGAAAAAGAAATGACAGATGGTCATCCAGGGACTGTTTCGTGAGGTTAATACTCACATAGAAAGCACAGTCTAGCACAGGGGCTGAGTGCTGATATTTCATCCTCATGCTATTTGCTGTGACATCAAAAAGACGGACGGAACAGTCCCACGATGACACCAGCAGAAACTGGGCTGAACTGGGACTAAACTTCACAGCTGAAATGCCGTCCTCCGGACCCTGGGTCAGCTTAAACTCATTGGCTCCAGTCATCTGAACACAACAAACGGGTTTGTTTCACTAGTGAAAAAATCTGGTTTATATCATCTAACCCGTTTATTACTGTTACATTAATATGATATAAGAGAGAGTATCACAGAGACACGAGTGGGGAAAACACACAGAATCACTCGTATCAAGGAAAACACAATAAACAAACGAAGATATTTCAGTCGAATTTAAACTCTTACTCAGACTCTTACTGCTGCTTAAAGCAGCTTACTGCTGTCATTCATTCAATCTTTATCTCCCGATGTGATTTGTGGGTAAAATACATTGAAATAATGGATCAATCTCACCATGCACCTCTTCACTGCTCCTGCTCTGCCGCTCGCAGGCGATCTACTCTGATTGGCCCGTTTACACCAGCACTCTGCTTTGATTGGTCAGTTTCAAAACTCTCCTGTTTGGCGATTGGTTAAACCGATCAACTACCGGGTACAATCGTTGAGTTACTATTTCCGCCTCCGGCTGTCGCGTAGCTCATCAGCAGCGAGTTCACGATCGTGTATCACAAATCTTTTATTTATACAAAACAGTATTACATTTTATACAATTCAATTAGTGTTGATTTATACATAAAAACGTATTATGTCAAAGATACCCTTTCAATAAAAATATTGTCGCAGTAGACTGGCACACTGATTATATAAGACACGTGATGGCCATATACCTTATTTTGTTTAAGTTTATCGTTCGCGTGTGTCTGACCTGATTTCTGGTGTTCATCATAATTAATTCTCTGCTGCTGTTCATGCTGGCAGAGAAACAAAAACTCAAAAACAATAAAATGATCTCTGATTATAGTAGAAATGTTACCATTCTATAGTGTTTAAATAAACGTTCCCAGCCATTTTAAATAAATTATTAAAATTAAACAGTGTATTAAAGTATGTAATCAGCTTTATGCAATATATGAAGTTAACCAAAATGTACATCCTATTACATTTGTTTGTAGGCATCCAGTGAACAATACAAAAGACTAATTGTGACTGAATACCTGTTTAACATTTTATTCAGCTCAATTTGTGCATTAATATTACAGTTATATAACCTTGCAGAATTTTGTTCTTGCTGATAGTGTATATTTTATATTTTATTGGATTGTACAAATGATAATTTAATCATCAGATTATGTCAGATCTAATCTCAGATTATGTTTTTGTTTAATATGGAGGAAAAATGTATCTTAAATCAGCATTGCAAGTTTTTTAGAGACACTTGGGAAAAATTTAGGGAAAATCTTTAGCATTGTGAACTAATCTAGAGCTTTATAATCATGTGAATCTTTCGTCAGAGTGTCCTTTTAAATGGCTATTTCTGAAAACAGTCAAAAGATTAATCCTACTTATGGGGTCAATGGCATGTTAGAAACCCTAGCCAGAAATCTGTTGTAACACAGTGAGTGTCTAGTGATGCACTTTAGCTAAATTAAACTCCCCAATTCATTAAAATTTGAAACATTTCTAATTAATTGTGACGTGTTACTGCACCACATTGTTTTTGGATTGCACTACTTATTTTGCACAGTCGGACATATACTGCACATACATATTTTGCACAGACTGCACTTTGTCATTACATACATATATCCATCTGTTTTACCACCCTTGATTATTACTACTGACACTTTTCATCACCATTGTACATATGCTGCCTCTGTACATATTCTGTATAATATTGTATATTACAACTCCACTGGACTGTATGTCATAGCTTCACTATGTTGCAGTACTCCTGCACTTATCGGTATATATAACACTATATTCTTGCACGTCTGGTTAGACGCTAACTGCATTTCATTATCTCTGTACTTGTAATCTGCATAATGACAACAAAGTTGAATCTAATTAAAACTTGATTTTTGGAGCATGTTCAGATCTATGTCTTGGAGTTACATGTATATGATTCTAGTAGTGGAAGTTTGCAGAGTGAGAAACATACAAACATTTTGTTTCCTCAGCTGTAAAACAGAACTGGTGTTACAATACAAGTGAAAAAAAATCGTTCAGCAGCTTCTGGACTGTTGTGTTTCATCCAGAGATTAGGCCTTTGGACCTTCAGCCTGGACACTCACCAATGACTGCAGGGTCACTGGGTCTGAGGTTTGTCCTGTGACTGGCTGCATTAACACTGCCCTGATCCTCTTACACACATCTGAAACCTGCTGATCTGAGAGCAGTTCCTTCTGCAGAGGAATTACTCAAGATTACAAACCATCAAGAAAATAAATCACACAACAATGGGGCCTTTATTAAAAAAAGAGAACCAAAAACATCTTTATATTATTAGATTTATTGTAATATATTGTTAGAAGTGTAATTGTCAGACAGATTCTGATGAGACAATCTGATCAGATTGAATAGACAGTTTAGATAAGGTTCTGATTCTAAGTTTGCTGGTGTATTTAATTATAAGTGCTGTAGATTTAAGATTCTTTGTACATGGCAAACTTGACTGACCTGTAAAGAATGCCTCTCAATGTTTGGACCGTTTGGTTTGGAATCAAAGCATCTGAATAATGATGAATTAGTACTAATGATCTATTTTACTCCTAACTGACATGTATGAAAAAGGTATTTCATAAGAGCAACATGCTAATTAACTAAACAGCCCTGTTGAGTCACCTTCACACTTCATAAAGTGCTTATATAAGACAACACTAATGTTTTTGTTTAACCATTTAATCAAACAGCTTTTGTAAACTCCAATTCCTGCAGTGATTTGACATGTTGGTAGCTAATATGTTTTTTTCTGGCTAATAGTTTTATTCTGCTGTATAGCAAACATAACCCTAAGCTCTGCAAAGTTTTTTTTCTAACCCTAACGTTTTTTAAACAATCTAATATTGCTTTCCTTAATATTGCTTTCTAAGCATCAGTCCCCTTTTGGGCCCCTAAAGAATTATTGAGAAATCTTGTGCCTCAAGGTTTATTTTGTGGATTAACAACCAAAGGCCCTTTTGTTCAAAGCTGGCATTCATTTAGTGGTATTTACTGGTATATACATGTCAAACCAAATGGATGAAACTTATTTCTTTTTGTCTGCAGATTTCTGCCCTGTAAGGAATTTCCAAATTCCTCCTCGGTAGAATTCATTACCATAGGCGTACAGCAAAGCATGGAAGATCGGAGACGTTTTTGCCAGGACTGGGAAAACCTATAAAATGTACAATAACTAGCAGCATTAGTTAGACTGTTACATGAAGTACACTTCATTTAATTGATAGTAAACGATGACTGGGCAACATTTATACAGTGAGGTCATTTATTACTGATACCAATATACAAATTGATAGCAATAGGGTTTGATTATTGATTGTTATCTTACCATTCTGAGTTTGGGTGAAACAATAGTAACGTTCTCAAAGCAAGCGTATGTGCATATCAGTACATACGGACCCCAACAGAACAAAAGCACCTTCAGAGGTAAACCTGTGTTAAACTAGACAACAGACAAACAGAGCTATTAACAGCAAACAAACAATGTAAAAGATTTTATTATATTTGATTTTTATTTTTTAATATATATTTGATTTGTATACTAAACAAAATAAATGTACACAAAAAGGCTGTAGTGTGCGTAAACACTAGCCAACAAGACGCTTACAAAAGTTGATATGCAAGAAATATTGAGTGAGACTTTCAAAGCAGACAAAATTAACAGTGTTTTAAATTGTAAATACCTTAAAGTGGTGTATCTTTTTAAAATATGCATAGATAGCATTGTAGGAAGACTGCAAAATGATAAGAGGAAATGCTAAATAGAGTACAGTGATGGTCAGCATGTAGCTGATGTAATTTCTGAAGAGAGAAGAAAACAAGTGTTTATTTCTGTAACATGCAAATTTACATTATACCATATATTCATTTATATACATTTGAAAGACATTTGTCTCAATTCTGAACCATATAACTTATATAATATAACATATAACCATATAAGGTGCTAAATTAATAATACAGTCACGGCTGAAGGCTGTGTTTTTTGTATATATATTTACAAGATGATTTTACTACATAATGTAATATTTTTAAATAACTTTGTTCTTATTTTTATTAATCAAAACAATTATTATTGTTCAGTACTGTTCTTTTACAGAAACATACAGTCTCTGACATTCGAGACATTACACTCTGACACTTATTTTTAAAGCAACACAGGGACAGATATGTTACAGATTCTTTATGACTGCATGACTTGTTACAGAAAATCATGTTAAATCATTACAGCACTTTCACTGGTGTTGATAGTTCCTTTCTGTAAGTGAGATGAATGTACCTGTCTCCTTTAGTGTAGTCAAGAGTACAGCATGTTTTCATTGGCTCAAAGTCAAACACTCCCCAACCAATCACAGGCAGCGGCAGAGCGGACCAGAAAATGGCCAGAATCCAGATGATGGAACTGATGGTCACAGACGTGGTCCAAAACATCTTCTGCTCTGAAACACAAAAACACTCACTAATCCATAACTCATCAAGTAGCTGATATTCAGAGGTTATGTGTGTTAAAGGTGAAAATGAAACCTTTAGAAAGAAACACAGAATTCCTCACTTACACTCATAAATGAGTGTAATATTATAGGATGTTTGTATTCATTTTTTTTTAAAAACATTGAAAATTAAACATTGAAAGTTGAATTAAGAATTGGGTTGATTTTATTGTGGACTCACTAGTACAGTATTGATGATATCTGTCCCAGGCAATAGCACCAAGAAAACTGATGGCGGCCAGAACTGAAACCATTCCCTGAAAAGCA